>RCUC01142073.1:0-28074 GCA_003697995.1 Taxidea taxus jeffersonii | reverse complement strand
GTCTGCTTGAAACAAATCTGCTTTTCTGACTTCCTCATTAGAGTGATTGGACCTAGGTGGGTGTGGGTGGCCGGGTCATTCTCTGCTGTGGCAATTGACATAAAAAGAGAGCGTTTTGGGGCCTGGTTCTTGGGTCCATTCCAGGGTGGCACTGGACTTGGAAACCTGCTTGACTAGCAGGAACATTAGCTGCTTCCTGTTCCAGGCCTTGGAGAGTAATACAAGGTCAAGCGGAAACAGTAAGGCAGAATAATTAGTGGAAAAAGCACTGAACCAAAAGACTTCTGGTTCTAGTTGTGCCTTTGCCACTAGCTATATAGCCTCAAGCAAGTCATTTAATCTTTCTGGGCACAGCTTTGTTATTTGTAAAACAAAGGAAAGAATGTCATGATCCCCTGCTTATGAAAGAAGGAAATACAACTGAGTGACCAAAATCTTGGTTATGGCGATTGTTTTTGTAATTGCTCATACTAAAACAATAATGAAAGTAAGAACTCGCTACAAAACTAGAAAAACGTAGAAAGGCACACCGGCCATAGAGAAAGAACTGTGGTTAACATTTTGGTGCATTTGCTTTGATTTCTTTTTTTCCTATGCAGGTGGACATACTCGACATACTCTGACCTTATTTTTCCCCTACTAAAATGGAATCTTCCTTAACATTACTGTTCAGTAGCCTCCTTTTAAAGCTTAGCTATATAACCTGTTCACTTTGTTGCAATGATATTTGAAAATAGGGATTTTTACTAACGCTTTGTCCATCTGAGTTGCTGTTGAGTGGTTGATGTTGACAGCTCTGAGGCAGGGCCTCTGCTGCAGCTAACCTTCAGGGTTTGGTGACAGTGGGAGGGGTTTTGTGGAACAAACAACAGGCTTATTTGGAGAGTTCCACACAATAGATTCTCCTCTCCTACGGGAGCCAGAGGGTGAGATGGGCTCGCAGATAATGGGTCTCTCCCTTCCTGGTAGTTATGAATAAATAATAGTGTGACAGATTCACCCTCTAGTGGTTGCTGGTAGTACTGAAATAGGAAGAATTCTCTCCAGTGAGACTTTTCTCTAAGCCTTCCCTTGCTTATTTTATTTTTTTTTCTTAGTCATTGGTTATCCCAATTGCTGTGGTGTTCAGTAGCCCCTGTTTCGACAGAATCCAAGGTATTGTCGTCTTTAGAAATTGGAGGCTGGCAATCATTATCTGGAACACGTTTGTTGAGTAGCAGAGATGACGTTGGGATGAACTGTGAAAATTAATGTTCAAGCTTCTACTAAAGCCGGGTTCCCCTTCGGTGTAGCACGAAGGCCTGTACTCTTTTTACTCTTACAACCTCCTCTTTTATAATTTCCACAATAACATATGGAGAGGCTTAAATAAGAAATGTGTTTAAGGGTCTAATCCCAGCAGCTGTTTCCTGTGTGTAAATGCCTCATTTCCTGTTTAGCCGAAGAAGGCTTGTAAGAGTCGTTCTCAGACATTGTTTGCTGACTTCTTTGGTTTAACTCTGTCTTCTGAAGGTTTATTTCAGTCACTATCCAGAGAGTTTAGCTGTCAGGTATCATTTTAGTGCTAAGCAGTCAGGATTTGGTTCTGTTTTTGTGATTAATGTCTCTGAATGCTTGTTACTCTTCTCCGAGCTAGTAAACTTGACAGGAAAAAAGGTAGTTTTAATCTAACTGCTGATGCCTTTAAAATTATTCCCTTATCTCCTTACGAAAAATTGATCAGTATATCATTTACGCAAAGAAGAGGTAAGATCCTGTGTGCTAGAGCTGAAGTTACTCCTGCCTCTTGCCTTGAGGTGAGGGGTCATGGGAGCTCACCACGAAACCAGACCCGACAACTTGATGTATTCTTTATCTTTTGGTTCTTCCAACACTGCAGGAGCTATGAAGACATGATTGGTGAGGAGGTGCCATCGGACCAGTACTATTGGGCTCCTCTGGCCCAGCATGAACGGGGAAGTTTAGCAAGCTTGGATAGCCTGCGTAAGGGGGGGCCCCCGCCTCCCAACTGGAGACAGCCAGAGCTGCCGGAGGTGATCGCCATGTTAGGATTCCGGTTGGATGCTGTCAAGTCTAATGCAGCTGCATACCTGCAGCACTTGTGCTATCGCAATGATAAGGTGAAGACCGACGTTCGGAAGCTCAAGGGGATCCCAGTACTGGTGGGATTGTTAGACCACCCCAAAAAGGAAGTGCATCTTGGAGCCTGTGGAGCTCTCAAGAATATCTCTTTTGGGCGTGACCAGGATAACAAGATCGCCATAAAAAACTGTGACGGTGTTCCTGCCCTTGTGCGATTGCTCCGAAAGGCTCGGGATATGGATCTCACTGAAGTTATCACCGGTGAGTTATGGGCACAAGGGCAGCTGCTGGATTGGGGTTACTGTGACCCGTAGAGATGTTGAGAGCTAGAAGGACTTTCGGCCCTTTTACTTTTGACTTAAGGTTGTGAACTGGTGGTCTTTGGGGGCAGATCCATCTCTCTGATTTATTTGGATCATGCAAAGTGTTCAAAATTTCAGGGAATTGGTTGCTGATAAAACTCAGAAGATTTCATTTAAAATTGCAGCTTGTTTGGCTTCTATTAAAAATGTGTGAGAACTGGCAATAATGGATCTGTTTGCTACCTGACAGTAGTTAGTCTGAGCTGACTGGTAGGCATGTTCTCCTGTTTGTAGTAATCCTGAACCTTTTTGCCAACTACTGCCATAGAGCAAGTTGTCTCCCCAGTACTGAAGCTGAGTGTCTTTTGCTATTTTTCCACTCTCTTGTAATTTCTTTTAAATAATCTGCTTGTCCTGACTCACCTGCCTGACATGTGTAGATATTTGAGCTTGTGATCCTTGCTTTGAAGAGTGGTTTTTCATATTGTGGGTTGTGTGTCCATTAGTGTGTATTGAACACAGTTTTGTGGATCCCAGTCAGTATTTCAAGAGGAAGAAAGAACAAGAAGTGGGATAGATTATTAGCTCTCAGGACTGGTCTTGCTCGCTAGGGGACATTTCCAATGTCTGGGGACAGTTTTGGTTGTCATAACTTGGCTTGGGCGAGAGGGAGTGCTACCAGCATTTAAGGAGTAAATGGCATAGATACTGCTCAAAAGCTAATAATGGACAGGTCAGCTTGCCACAACAAAAAAATATCTGGCCCAAGAGGTCAGTGTTAATGAGGTTGAGATAACCCAGAGCACTTTGCTTATAAGTAGTAAGTATTGTTTTATGAAACTTTTGTTTTGTGATGTATACATGATGTATATATATGTTGAGCCATGATGTATATTTCTTATCATGGGTTATAAACAAAAGCTTGAATACCATTAGAAGGTATTTGGTCACTGGGGAAGACTGAGAAATGATGGAATAAGGGATTCTCTTTGGCATTCTTCAAACATACTGTCTTGGGTGGGTGTTGGAGAGGTATCTGATGGATTGTCTCTGCCAGGAACCTTGTGGAATCTCTCATCCCATGACTCAATCAAAATGGAGATTGTGGACCATGCACTGCATGCATTGACAGATGAAGTGATCATCCCACATTCTGGTTGGGAGCGGGAACCTAATGAAGATTGTAAGCCTCGCCATATTGAGTGGGAGTCGGTACTCACCAACACAGCTGGCTGTCTTAGGTAACATGAGGGCTTCAAGAGTATGAAGATTGAATTTTTGACTGACTTAAGTTTAAAAAAGAAATTCTTTTTTAATTCTTTGGCCTGTCATTCAGCCTCCATTCCTGTCCATATTGTATAGTGTGACTCCAGCCTGTCTTACCTTTGTCACTAACTCGCTTGTGTGCCCATACATTTGCTATGTCGGTTTACTTGTTCCCCTGCACATCCTCACTTCTGTGCCTCTTTGTTTGACTTTGTTCATTTAATTCAGTGAGCATTTGTTCAGTATCTACCACATGTAAGGCAGTTGTCTAGTCTTGAGCCTGAGTGTGTCCTCGGTGACCTGTATTTCAAGTAAAGCTGCGACAAATGAAGCAGAAGGAACACAGTACTAGAAGGGTGGTGGTGTGGGGGGAGAGGTGTTCTTCCTTCAGACTACAGTGCCCTTGTCTCTTTACCTTTTTTTTTTTTTTTTTTTTAAGGATTTTAAGTAATCTCTACACCCAAACTTTAGACCTTGAGATCTGGAGTTGCATGCTCTACCACATGAGCCAGGCAGGCACCCCTTCTGATTTATCTTTTGAGGCTAAACTCAAAAGTGCCTATATTTCATGCAAGTTTTTCTGATTTCTTCTTAAATCCTATAAATGCTGCAATATATAGTCTTTCTCTCTTTGGAGTATACCTGTGTGTGCTCTGCCCTTTTCTTCATTTGTACTTCCCGTGCAAGAAGTATCTCTCTGATCTTGAAGTATTTTTGTTGGTTTACCTTATTTAGACCCTCCCTAGTGGTGTGCCATCCCCCCACACCCCTTAGCCTTGTTATAAATGTCCTGGAAGCAGAGTTTTCTTATTCAGCTTTCTCTAAACTGCAGTACCATGCTTGTAACAAGTACTCACTAACTGTTACAGTAAAAAGAAAAAGTACTGAGGAGTCTTGCAGATGTTGAAGATACTAAGGGAGGGTTTGTAGATCGGAGTCTTCTTGAAGCCTCTCCCTTCCCCCTTAGGAACGTCAGCTCAGAGAGGAGTGAAGCTCGCCGGAAACTTCGTGAATGTGATGGTTTAGTGGATGCCCTCATTTTCATTGTTCAGGCTGAGATTGGGCAGAAGGACTCAGATAGCAAGGTAAGTTAATGGCTGAGTAAATTCCAGGGACAGAAGCCATAAAGATACCTGTCGTGCAGACCTCACCATCTCAGGCTTTCAAGGGACATTAGGTATCTGTACCAACCCCTGCTCCCTAAAGTAGAGGTTCACCTTAGAAGAAAGCAGTTTTCTTTAGAATTTCTTTTACCTGTATCATCTATTTTAAAGCTTTGTAGCTGTATTTCCAAGGTTATATATTTTCCTAAGAAGGAAAAAGTCAGGGTGATCCTCAGTTTTGTGTCCCACACCAAAAGGTGACAGAAACCTTCCATTAGTCTGAGACTGCAAAGATTTCGAGAAGCTTAGTGCACTTAAGAGGCTTTGTGAATGATAATGGATGAGGCTATGCTTTTTGGGGATCAGTATTTTAATACTTGAATCATGGAAACCTGTACTTGCTGGGAGATCATGATAGACATTCTCCTTGTTCACCGAGCCCTCTGTCTTGCGTTCCCAAGCTTGTGGAGAACTGTGTTTGCCTTCTTCGGAATTTGTCGTATCAAGTTCACCGGGAGATCCCGCAGGCGGAGCGTTACCAAGAGGCACCTCCCAGTGTTGCCAACAATACCGGGCCACATGCTGCCAGTTGCTTTGGGGCCAAGAAGGGCAAAGGTGAGCCTTGATTCGTTGTTCCTTGCTCTTTAATGTAGGACAGGAAGGGGAAGGAACACTTTTAGCTTTAGGTACAAAATACTTGCTGAATGGTATGTGAGTCTGCCTAGTCAGGGATGTCTCCTTGCTCTGCAGCTGCTTCCCAGTGTCATATGCTTCATTCAAGGTGGTGATGATGGTGGTGGTGGTGGTACTGGTATCAGTTTGGGGGCAGCAAAGGACGAGAACTCAACTAATCTGGGGCCTTCTCCCCCATTCCTCCTCTGTGTTTTCTGTGTTTTTCTCTTTCTCCCTGCTTTCCAACTTATTTGCCCATGATCCTGTTGACATCACTCTCCTGCATTTTTCTTCCTTCCTTTCTTTCTGCTTTCCACCTTGGGTGACGCACTGGAAGATGAGTGGTTCTCCAGAGGTGAGTGGAATCTTTTAAGGCGCTTCCCTACTTTTAATTTGCATGCTCTGGTTTTAGCTTCTCTAGTATTTCCTAACCCTTACCTATGGATGCATGTAGGAAAATTCAGTTGAGGAAGACCACTGAAACAAGTTCAGCTCTTTGGAGCCAATGGCTCATGGCATGCTATTTCTGGGCAGCAGTCCCAGTTACAGAACTCAGGACCACAGTGACAACGGTGCTTATCCTCATCTTACTTGTCTGCTGCCTGTTTTCTGTCCTTGTTTCTGCGTAGCCCCTTGTTGGGATGGGGGAGGGGAGCTTGGTTTTCTGTTTTCTTCTTTTTGGTGTCCCCCCCCCCCCCACATCCCTGCCAATGCATCTCTGATCCAAAAAGATTTTGACTGAAGAGTAAAAAGTGCACTAAGTGGATTCTTTCCTTTCTCAAACTTTACCCCTCTTTTCTTTTTTTTAATTTTCAAAGGGAAAAAACCCACAGAAGATCCAGCAAACGATACAGTGGATTTCCCTAAAAGAACTAGTCCAGCTCGAGGTAAGTTACCCTTTTATTTTTAGTCTCCAGGAGTCTCATACACATGGTCCACAGATGAGTGTCGGGTAGCCTAACTGTAGACTGTGCAGTATGATCAATGTTCTCTTTCCTCCAACTCTGGATGTGGAGTGATGGTGAAGCTTTGGGAAACTGGTATTGTAGCAGTAACTTACGAAGAGCTTGTTTTGGCAACTTTCCAGATTATTGGAGGGTGGGTAAGGTCCTGATGGCAGTCCAGGCCAGAAATGTAGGTGCCCTAGGTATCCACTATAGTTCTGAGTCATTATCTGTTTTTTTTTTTTTTTTTTAAAGATTTTATTTATTTATTTGTTAGAGAGAGAGAGAGAGAGAGCACAGGCAGACAGAGTGGCAGGCAGAGGCAGAGGGAGAAGCAGGCTCCCCACCAAGCAAGGAGCCCAATGTGGGACTCGATCCCAGGATGCTGGGATCATGACCTGAGCCGAAGGCAGCTGCTTAACCAACTGAGCCACCCAGGCGTCCCTGAGTCATTATCTGTTTTAAGAAGCCTCTTTCTCACAGTTTGGGTGTTTATATTTATCAGTATAATGGGTTTAAAATTCATAGCTCTTCACGGATATAAAAACTTCACATATTGTTAAATCTAGGATAGGTCCTTTTACTTAATCATAGTAAATGGGGGCAGAATGACTCAGTTTTAGAAACAATTCATTTGAGATAAGGAATCTGTAATCCTGAGTGCTGTTAGTGGGCAAATGAATCCCCCAAATGTCAAGGCCAAAGTAAACTGTGAGAGAAGAGAGAGGAGTTGCATATGATGAGTTGATGTATGTTCTTCTCCTACTATGGATGAAGTATTCTTTTTTTTTTTTTTTTGGTAAGATTTTATTTATTTATGTCAGAGAGAGAGCAGGAGCGAGCACAGGCAGAGTGGCAGGCAGAGGGAGAAGCAGGCTCCCTGTTGAGCAAGGAGCCCGATGTGGGACTCGATCCCAGGATGCTGGGATCATGACCTGAGCCGAAGGTAGCTGCTCAACCAACTGAGCCATCCAGGTGTCCCTGGATGAAGTATTCTTTTTATTTTTTATTTTTTATTTTTTTTTTAAAGATTTTATTTATTTATTTGATATAGAGAGAGAGAGAGAGAGCACAGGCAGACAGAGTGGTAGGCAGAGGCAGAGGGAGAAGCAGGCTCCCTGCCGAGCAAGGAGCCCGATGTGGGACTCGATCCCAGGACGCTGGGATCATGACCTGAGCCGAAGGCAGCTGCTTAACCAACTGAGCCACCCAGGCGTCCCTGGATGAAGTATTCTTAAGAAGGCATGGACTCAGGGGCACCTGGGTGGCTCAGTGGGTTAAGCCTCTGCCTTCGGCTTAGGTCATGATCTCAGGGTCCTGGGATCAAGCCCCGCATCGGGCTCTCTGCTTGGCAGGGGGCCTGCTTCCTCCTCTCTCTCTGCTTGCCTCTCTGCCTGCTTGTGATCTCTCTTTGTCAAATAAATAAATAAAAAATTTTAGGGAAAAAAAAAGGGCATGGACTCAAGACTCTGAGTTGGCTGTTGGGTGGGTGGGAGAGTATAGGAGCCTAATGGTACAGGAGCACAAATCCGCCAATTCAGGGTATTGAAGCTGGACTTCAACCAGCCAGAACCTGGCATGTAGGTACTGACTAGCTTCTTCTTTTTCTTTCCTTTCTTGTGCAGGCTATGAGCTTTTATTTCAACCAGAGGTGGTTCGGATATATATCTCACTCCTCAAGGAGAGCAAGACTCCTGCCATCCTAGAAGCCTCAGCGGGAGCTATCCAGAACTTGTGTGCTGGGCGCTGGACGGTGAGTACCTTTTAGAAAATGGATTTAGAGGTGGGCGAACTCAGCTAACTAGTTTGCCACCATTTGTAATCCGTTCCACCTCCTCCCATGTGTTACTTCTAGTATGGTCGATATATTCGCTCTGCTCTGCGTCAAGAGAAGGCTCTTTCTGCCATCGCCGACCTCCTGACCAGTGAACATGAGCGGGTGGTGAAAGCTGCGTCTGGAGCACTGAGAAATCTGGCTGTGGATGCTCGCAACAAAGAACTCATTGGTAAAAAGTTGGATGTGAACCATTTGTTCAGCATCTAGTACAGAGCCTTTCATCTGGCTGATGCTGTTTAGTTTATTACTGAAAAGACAGAGGGATCCCAGTAGCTCTCTGTAGTTTGCATCTCCAAATGTTCTAGTTTAATCATTCTTGTAAGATAAGTGATGACTCTTCAAAAACAGAACAGAAACAGCTTTATTTAATAAGTATGTCCTTTGTTAGTAGGTGCTGTTAATACTTCACACATTCTCATTGATCATGACCTCTTTACAGAGGTCCAGTTTTTTATAGAATAAGGAAAAAGGGCCAGGGAAGAAGTTAACGTAATTTGTCCAGAGTATATAGGTTGGCTGTGGCAGAGCCCAGTTTGTTGTTAAATTCATAATGACTATTTTATTGAACTATTACAATTTAAATATGTATGCTATTTTCATTAGACTATCTGGAAAGACTAGCATATTTGATATAAAGTATTCACATTGTTTCAGTGTGACTAGAGGAGAGAATAAATGAATAAGAAAGACCATGAGGGGCGCCTGGGTGGCTCAGTGGGTTAAAGCCTCTGCCTTTGGCTCAGGTCATGATCTCAGGGTCCTGGGATCGAGCCCCGCATCAGGCTCTCTGCTCAGCAGGGAGCCTGCTTCCTCCTCTCTCTCTACCTGCCTCTCTGTCTACTTGTGATTTCTGTCAAATAAATTAAAAAAAAAAAGAAAAGAAAGAAAGACCATGAATTCATGGCTATTCCAGGTCCTTTGCTCCTCTGGTATGATAATACTATAGCAGAATGAAGTTGATTCCTGGGGACCATACCGTAATTTTTTTTTTTTTTAAGATTCTATTTCTTTATTTGACAGAGATCACAAGTAGACAGAAGGCAGGCAGAGAGAGGAAGGGAAGAAGGCTCCCTGCCGAGCAGAGAGCCCGATGTGGGGCTCGATCCCAGGACTCTGGGATCATGACCTGAACCAAAGGCAGAGGCTTTAACCCACTGAGCCACCCAGGCACCCTAGTACTGCCTTTTCAATGATCAGTGTAGTTAAGTGTAGTCTTAGGCTCCTTACAGCTGAACTTGGCTTGTTCTCCCTGCACACATTGATTTCGTCTTAATGCTATAGGTAAACATGCTATTCCCAACTTGGTAAAGAATCTGCCAGGAGGGCAGCAGAGCTCTTCCCAGAATTTCTCTGAGGACACTGTGGTCTCTCTCTTGAACACCATCAATGAGGTTATTGCTGAGAACTTGGAGGCTGCCAAAAAGCTTCGAGAGACACAGGGCATTGAGAAGCTGGTGTTGATCAACAAATCAGGGTGAGTTTAATGCTTAAAATGACAACTGGAAGAGTTTGAGTGTGAGAGGGGAGCTGCTAGGAAGGAGTGCTCCCCTTTTGCTTTCTAAGGTTATTTTCCATTATTTATATGTAAAGGATGAAGAGATACTGCTCTGTTTTTTTGTCTTGATGTTGAGCTGTCAGTTGATAACCTGCTTTTCCATCAGACTTTTTGTGTGTGTGTGTCTGTGTTGGGGAAAGAATACAGAGCTTGGTGAATACTTGCTCTTGCCCACTTTTGTATTTCTAGTGTGACATCGTATTAGAGAATACAGGTTCTCAGCTTCTTCCCTTGTTTTAATGTCCAAATTCCATCTGGTGTTACTTTTCTCAAAAGGAACCGTTCAGAAAAAGAAGTCCGAGCAGCAGCACTTGTATTACAAACAATCTGGGGCTATAAGGAACTACGGAAGCCACTGGAAAAAGAAGGATGGAAGAAATCAGACTTCCAGGTAGAGCAGCTCTAGGGCCTGAGGCGTGTACTTTTTTGTCCTGGGTCTCATGTACCACTCTGTCTTTGGTTTCTTCTGCTGCACTGTCACAAAAAGTCCTACTTTATTCCAAGTCTCTGTTAGTGAAGAAATCATTTGGCTTATCCCTTCGTCCCAAAAGAGCAGTGCCTATGCTTCATCTGCTGCCCAAACAGCTGCAGTCTTCGTCTGCATCATAGCATGCTGTCAGTGCTGGTCATGACGAAGGAAGGTGGCCTTTTTGACTTTTCCCCAAATCTGCCGTAGCCCTTTGAAGGAATTTGCCAGAGACTGTGTCACCTTCTGATAGTATGAGTGCTTGGTACCTCTTGGTACCTCTGTTGTCTCCTGAATACCATCAGGAACATAAATAGAAGCTGTAACATCCTAGATTGTTTCACTATATAGGTGAAACAGGTTAATATTTAACCTGTATGAGTCCTCTTTCGGTAAGAGTTTTATTTGAGAATAGGGACCTAACGGTGTGTGCCCACTGGGGAATAAGATGTGGGTGAATTCAGTATTCTCTGACGTTGTTGCATTTTATGTTTACCTCCAGGTGAATCTAAACAATGCTTCTCGAAGCCAGAGCAGTCATTCATATGATGACAGCACTCTCCCTCTCATTGACCGGAACCAGAAAGCAGGTGCGGTATCCAGGGGGCATACCCCTCTGTTTTTATCCCACCACTGCTGTTCTTTAGTGGGTGGACTGCCTAAGGAATAGAATATATATTTATTACTGAATGAGCTAGTCCTTGGGTAGAGGGTAATAATACTTCACCTGGGGATTGTATGGGGCAGGAGCCCTGGTGGGATCCTCTATTCTTGCTTGCAGGCTTACAGTGATGGGGCAGTGAACCCTAGTACCACCATATTCTCTGAGAGAGAATGGACATCTGTCATTGTACAAAAGCAAGGTGTACAACACAATGATTTGCTACATGTACATATTGCCTAATGATTATTCTGTGCTTTTTAAATTCCCATGTAATACCAGGTAACATATGGGCTGTTGAAAACTTAGAAAATACAGACAACCAGAAAAATAACAACAACAAAACCACTTACTTCTATTACCCAGAGATAACTGCTGCTCTTTGTGGTTTTATTTTTTGCCATGTGAGCAAATACATTTTTTCCCAAAAGTTGAATTATATATTTTGTTTTATGAAATGTTTTCTTTTTCATGGAATTGTATATTGTAACTCTTATTATTTTGATGACACTTGGCTTTTGCCTCAGTCAGGGCTCTTGAAATGTGGTGTGAGGATCCATCCCCATGTCCGGTTGTGTCAAAGCCCTGGTGTGCAGTGCACACTGGCATTGACACCAGGCCAAATCATTCATCACAGTCTCTATTGCCGTGGACTCACAACTTTAAAAAAAAAAAGAGCTGCTTTCACTTAAGAATGTACTTGATGGAGCTGTAAAAATTAATTTTACTGTTTCTAACCTTGCGTATGCATCTCCTTGAAAGATCCTGTGCTGCATCCAAAGCACGATGGTCGACCTGAGGAAAGGCACTGGCGCGCTATAGTTGGAATTTCCAAGTGGACTAGCCACTTTCTTCACGGAATGTCATTTTTCCTTGGGGTGGGGGGAGGAAAGATCAACTACAGCTATTCAGACTTGGATATTTGCTAGATATTTTCTCAAAAATGAATGCGGTGAGCTTGTCACTTTGAGGAAAAATAAGTGACTGTAATTGTTGCCTGAATTTTCAAGTGAAAGTGATAACTTCTTTTAAAAAAGATTTTTTATTTATTTGACAGAGATCACAAGTAGGCAGAGAGGCAGGCAGAGAGAGGAGGAAGCAGGCTCACTGCTGAGCAGAGAGCCCAATACAGGGTTCAGTCCCAGGACCCTGGGATCACCTGAGCCGAAGGCAGAGGCTTAACCTACTGAGCCATCCAGGTGCCCCCAGAATAATAACTTTGGCAAACTTATACCTGCCATTAGGAGCCTGGTAACACCCCAGTACTTAAAGGACTTTATTGAAATCAGTGGTACTAGTAATGAATGTGACTTTTATTTTTGATGTTGTATAATGAAATGTGTTAACGTTTAGATCTGCCTTACTCATATGAACCAGTATTTTCCAAGTGACCAATGCGTGATGTTTCAGAAGCCAGTCAAAGTGGAAGTCAGACCAGTGCATTTTAATTTAATGAAGTATGAGGAGATCATTCATTTGGATTCAGGTTCCATATTGCTGCTAACCTTAGAGGAACTGTACTTGTTGAGTGTTAGTATACTATCAAAGAATATCTACAGTTAATCTGAAAAGATTGTTAAAATTCTCCTTTTACCAATGTTTTATCTGTGGGAGGCTGGATTTTCTTCCTGTACTTCAACTAAAATTATGTCACAGTAGATTGAATGCAGAAGTGGATATGAGACTCCAGCTGTCTTCTATTAAACCAAACTTGAAAAAGATATGCAAAAATGTAAAAAAACAAAAAAACCTGCTTTTCTAAAATATTAGAAGTTTTATGTTGACATGGAATAAGTTTCTTGTTACTTCTAAGTGAAATAAGTATTTAAAATTTCTCAGTTCAGGAAAATAGTAATGCATATGGCCTATCATCAATGAATGCTTTTTGGTTCTTAATAATTTTTAGACTGTAAAAGGGGTCTGGAGACCAAATAATTTGACAATTGCTGGCTTAGAGTGAATGGTTGTTTTTTTTTTTACGTTAGGAGTCCTTTGGAAAGGGATCTCTTTAAGGCCCATGAGGGCTTTTTCTTTTTCTACTCTCTGGCACATAGCGGGTACGCAGTAAAAATTTGATGAGAGGGAGGGAGGACCATCCAGAGAGCAATTTTTATGATGAGTATAGAATTTGAAGAGTTGGTTTTTGACCTGGATAACTTTCTGACTCCGTATAGATAAGAAACCTGATCGGGAAGAAATTCAGATGAGCAGTATGGGATCAAACACAAAATCATTAGGTAGGTGATTAATTCCTGCCTGAGGACATGGAGTAATATTTCACTGGGATAAGAACTGTCTGGCCTTGTGGTTTTTTTCTAGCACCTTCACCATTTACCATCCTGGGAGAGCATTCATTGGCTGGACATTTCCATTTGTAAGGATAGGAAGAGATTTAGTGAAACTTCATCTATCTTCTTTCTTCTACTTTCCCATATATGCAAAGATTAAAAAAAAAAAAAGTCATTCTCTGCCCCTACCCCCACTTACTATAATATCAAGTATAGGTCCTTAAATTATTAAAGCCTGGCCCCAGGCTCCCTTTCCATTTTCCTTCCATGTACTCTTGTTTTCAGCCCCCCTGGTCTAATTTGCTATTTTGTCTCTTTATACTCTTTTGACTTTGTTCAGGTAATACCTCCTACTGGAATGCCCTTTCCCTTTGTTTTGCTAAATTTTCTTCATCCCCAGTCTTAATTAAGTCCTGTCTCCTTTGTTAGGTCCTTCCTGACTGTTGGCAGCACACCTCTTCTCTCTCCTCTTAATTCCAGTACCATTTATAGACAGCTTGCTTCTGTTAGCTTTATTATCCTATGTCCTACAAGTTCTGTTTAAGTCCGGGACCTTAAGTCAAGGACGAGACCTTAATGCCTTTCTGGAACATTTGACAAAGTTTACTTCCCAACAGGGGTGCCTAATTCACACTTCTCTGCTTAATATATAGTGTACACAAGAGGAGACTATCCTGTTGTACTTTTTTTGCTAGATAACAACTATTCCACATTGAATGAGAGAGGGGACCACAACAGAACACTGGATCGATCCGGGGATCTAGGTGAAATGGAGCCATTGAAGGGAACACCCTTGATGGTAAATTCTCTTTTATATACTATTGTCCTTCTAAGGCTAGTTCTGTTTTGAAACCTCCATGTTTTGAGAAATAGGGAAAAAAAGTACCCGGTGAAAGACAGTATCCTTTCCTGGTAGGGATTTTCAGGTAAAGTAGGAGTTTTGACTCATGTAGGGATTTCTTGGGTCATTCTGCGATGGTCAGGTCAGGGGAAGGAAGACAATAAATGTGACTAATGCTGATTGATTGATGTATTCCCATACATTACTCTTGTCTTGTCCCTGCCTTTTCTTGAATATCTTGCCCTTTTCTTACTCTTCTCTTGTTTTGTATGAGTTGACCAGTTTGGGGATTTTTCCTTAGATCTGGCACACACTCACGAGGTTTCTGTTTCCTTATTCTCATACTAACAAATTGCATGTGTTCACAGCAGGACGAGGGGCAGGAATCTCTGGAGGAAGAGTTGGATGTGTTGGTTTTGGATGATGAGGGGGACCAAGTGTCTAACCCCTCCATGGTATGTCCTCCAGCCACCCCCAAGATCATCTTGAGGAAGGAGGCCCCTGTGTGCCGGCAGTTTGCCAATCATGCTGATCTGATCAGGCCAGAGACCCTAGTCTCAGCCATTTGGAGCTTGGGGGGTGCTGCTTCTGTGATTGTTGCCTCTTACAAGGCTGCGACATGACTCTGGTGATCGGATTCTCCATTATGTGCTACTTTCCTCCCTCCAGATTTGCTCAACTGTCGTTTGATTCTCCTCATTCCCAACCCTATTAACATCTCTTTCTCTTTTTTTCCCTACAGCAGAAGATTTAGCACCACTATCTCCACTACATCTGAGCTTATAATATATGTACTTTTATTTTTTGGTGGTGAAATGGACTGATGATTTTTCCCTTTCTTCGCTGGACTATTGTGCCAACTGCCAGGCTGCCTCCTGCCCTTCTAGCCCTAAGTGACCGCCTTCTTTCCACCAACTCCTAACTTGTTCCAGTGAAGCGTAATTGTCCCTCCTACCCCCTGCAGATCCCCTCCAGTTGCTCTCAAGAAGCCTGACTCAGTTATATGCATATCTCGAGAAACTGCTGCAGATTAGCTCTTTTTACCAGGTCTCTCTGGGACTCTTGGCCTTGTATGGAGGGAGGGAGCAAGTGGGAGTCCTCACTGGAAGCCATGGGAAGAATTGGAAGTTACATGCGGTATATGCAGTGTCCAGCACTCTGATAAACTGATAATTCTTAATCAAGACTTTTTTTCCCCTGGTGGGGAAGGGACTTTTATTTTTTTGGAGAATGGGAAGTGTGACCTCTTCCCTTACCCTGATGACTATTTTTGAATCAAAGAAGGCTGGCAACATTGGCACATTCCACCTGGCAAGGGCCCTTGAGTAAGTGAAGGTCTCCTAGAACTGAGATTAAGAAACCTTGCTCTCCTCATCTCCAGGGCAGGGACCATCATGGACCTACAGACTCCATCTCTTCTCCAAGCCTCATGACAACCCTGGGCTGCTGCTGTTGCCCCTTACTGAGGCTGTCCTTAATCTTCCTCTTCCATCCTGTGATAATGTCTGCTGACTTGGCCTGGCCATTTGCAAGAGGCTATAGAAAGAGGAGAATGTATCAAAGAAGACTTTTTGGGTGAGAAGGAGCAGAAAGATGTCTTCTGGGGAGGAGAAGAACCTCTAAGAGGAGTTAGTAGGAATGTACATGAATCAGTTAGTCTGAAACTGGCAGGAAGCTTTGAAGCTGGCTTCCCCCCTGCCCTTATGTCTCTTTTTCCTGCCCTGATAGCCCTGCCCTCCCTGCTTCTTCCCTGGATTGGTTGGCTGACAAAAGGACTTGATGTACATATTCCCACCCCCTTTACCCTTAAAAGGTGGAGATCGCCCCTGGATTTGCCTCTTCTTTGTGCCTTTGGCCTGGGGTGCATCTCCTCCTTCCCTTCCATGTGCCTTTCTTTGCCTCTGCGGTCTCATTTTCATGATTTTGCAAATTACATTTTGTTGCTTTCTTACCCACTATTGGCCCTAAATAGCAGAAAGGAGACGTAACCTAGAGAACCTCAGATTCTCTGTTGGGAATTGGTAGAGCCTCTGATTTCAGCCATTCAGCTTTTGCTCAATAGTATATGGCTGGGATTTTGTAAAAATCCTGTTCTGATGAATCTCAAAATATGGGAGGAGTGAGTGGTGAGACTCTTACTCCTTAGTTGCTCGAAATTTACTGTCATCTCTGAAGTGGCTGGAGGGAGGTCGTATCTGTGCCCTCCCTCCCTGCCTCCCCTGCCCCCCACCCCAGTACCACCTCCTTTCAGGTTAGTGTTCATTAGTGGGTTGGGCTAGAGGAATCAGCTGCTATGCTGGTTGTTTTTGTTTTTTGTTTTTGTTTTTATTTTTAACCCTTCTCATTTTTTGCCTTTTACTCCTCCCCTTAATCTAAAAGCTCTGTTCAATGCAACTGGAAATCTTTATCCTTCTCTCTCCCCCTCCCCTTATAAATTGAGGCTATGGGGTAAGAGAAAAGTGCACAACCCACCACCCCCCTTCCCTTCCCCTATCCATTAAAATCCCTTATTTACCCCCTCCCGCCCCCCCCATTTCTTCCCACTCCTTTTCTGGCAAAAAGGAGCCTTTTCCCCTCTTTGACCCTAAGAACATACTGCACAGGGGAAATTGCCCCCATCTGGACCTGGCTCCACTCTTGGTTTCTCTTCTCCTCTTCTGCTCTTTTCCTGGTGCTCTTTTTCTCGGTGGGGTGTGGGTAATAGAACAGCCATGGGCTTTTGGGGACCTTTAACTTTTTTTTTTTTCTTTTTTGTTTATAAAAACACTAAACATTCAATTCCAGAGAACCAAAAATCCCACCTCCCACCGAACACTACTAAGGGGCATGTCTTCTGCTCCATACCTTTCCTGTTTTTCTTTCTCTCTTGTTAATGCTTTTAAAAACAAATGAGTTTTTTATATAAATAAAGTTTTTAAAGTGTGTATGTGGGGGGTCTGTGTCATTTCTTCACTTCAAGCTGTATCTCTTCCCTCCTTTTCATCTTGGTTACTTCCTTATATGTATCTGGGTCCTTCTCCAGAGCAGCCAGAAGAGGGTTATACCAGGATGGAATTCTTGTGAGCTCAGTCCCAACTCTTACCAAGCAACACTCTTTTTAATTACATGGGAAACATTTTTCCTCTTAAGATTCTTAAAAATTAAATGCGGCTAAGTAGAGCACAGGAAACTTAATGCTAACTTAGATGGGAAACTGAAGTATAAGGAATTAATGACTTTCTTAGTCACCAGAATTATTTTGCAAATTCGATAAAATGAATGTCGAACAAAGCCCATTGCAGTACATGGTCCCTTTGAACATTTAACATTTATGACTAGAAGGTTACAAGCTACCAACTCCAATTGCCCTCCTCTAATAAGTAAATGTGTAATTAAAAGGCTTGTGTATATAAGTAGTGAATACTGGGCCACAACGTTGCTATTCAGGCTATCCGTAATCCGTAAACTAAGAAGACAAGGGACAGACCTATAGCTGCTCTTGTGTCCTACCAAATAATATGTGGATGGGTAGCAAACATTTGTTGGGTTGCTAGGGATTGTCTTTACCGCAGAGGCCACGGATTAAGACCTATGGAAAGAGACTTATTTTTCTGGGGCCCCTATTTCCTATTATATAATTAAAAAACTCAAGAATTTATGTAAAATGCTTGTTGTATGCCCAATCTTTAGATTAAAAATCTATAGCTTCTGATGATGGTCATGTCTCAATTTTTGTTGAACTAGGTCTTGGGTATAAAAACTTTCTTGGGCTAGTGAGACCAGGAAATCTAAGCATCGTAGCTGGTCCCTTTTAAAGCTTGTGTCTAACAGTTGTTTTAGACTAGAAGGGTGAATCACAGAGCCAAAAAGCTATCAGAGTTTGCTTTCCAAGGGGTTTGGTAGCTTCACTTGAGATGGTTTTCTCTCTCTCTGGAAAAACCAGGCTACTGGTGAATAGCCTTTATTTCTGTTATAGTTATTATCCACTGATCCTGAGCTATAAACAAAACTTACTGTTCTCCCTCCCTGGTTTGGGCCATTTGTTTCATCTCATTAAATATTTACTGAGCATCTTCTGTGTGCTAGGTGTTGTGGATGTTAGGGTAAGAATGAAACAGATGGACACGTTCTCTTTACAATCCATGTGAACCCTGTGTGATTAAGATCTGTGGTCTTCTATTTATTTTTTAAGCTCTACACTCAACATGGGGCATAAACTCGGACCCCAAGATCACAAGCCACTTGCTCCGACTTGAGTCAGCGAGGCACCCTGACTTGTGGCCTTTTAAAAACATTTCTCTTCTGTTCCTACATAAAATAAGGTGTTAAACAGAATGATCTGTAAATCCCCTATATCTCTTAAGTGTCTTGACACCGATTTAGGAATGCTTTGGAAGCCCGTTGCTATCTCCTACTAACACCAACTTTAGGAATCCCATGGATTTTGTCAAGATATGCTGATGTACTTCTTGAAACTTGAGAGCCTGAGTTGTTTTCTGGAAGTGGTTATAGATTATGCTCCACCAGTCTTCTATCTCAGTGAGACTCCCTCCATACACCCACCCCCCCACCATGTTTGTGAAATAGCTAGCTGTAATGGGACCTGCTGTGACATACTTTCTGACTGCTCAAAGCTATGACCTCACTTGGCCACTTGTTCTTTCTTGCTGAACTTAAAGTACTTTGTTACAAAGTGGAAATATCTTCCCCAGGAAGAACTAAGGACCAGCCAGCCTTTCTTTTTTTTTTTTAAAGATTTTGTTTATTTGACAGATAGAGATCACAAGTAGGCAGAGAGAGAGGAGGAAGCAGGCTCCCCACTGAGCAGAGAGCCCGATGTGGGGCTCGAACCCAGGACCCTGGGATCTTGACCTGAGCTGAAGGCAGAGGCTTAAACCACTGAGCCACCCAGATGCCCCCCAGCCAGCCTTTCTAATCATTATTTCTCAATTTTGTCTTTATGTCTGAACTATAAGATAGTAGAGATTCATCTTGGTATTTTCATGGATAGACTTAATAGACCAACTAGACCTCACCTGGATCTGAACAAGTGCATAAGAATTACCTGGGAAGCTAAAAAATGCAGATGTCTTTGCTCTGTTTCCAAAAACTGATTGAAAAAAAAAAGTGACTCAGGAATCTGAAATCTTGATAAGTCACCAGGTTATTCTGATGCCTGTGGTCAGTTAATTGCAACTTGAGACCATGGTCTAGTTAATGACTTAGCTTAAGGTTCTAGCCTCAAACTGAAATCTGGGATAACTGGCTCCAACCGCACTGGCACCATTGCTAGTAACATGGTATGTGTGATGATAATCACAGTACGGGAGAATTCATAAAGAGAACTTGATTTCAAAGTAATGAATTGCTTAGAGTCGAATTTGAGATAATAGTTATAGGCTGGTGTGTAGGTAGGAAAGACTTCTTACCTTACAAACTGTGTCCTACAGATAATATCCAGGTTGCTGAGAAGTGAAGCTAGTCCTTGGTATGGGGCCTGGTAGTGCAGAGGGAATCTTCTGGAGTTGCTGACTTCGACGAGCATGTCACTTCTGGCTACAAAGGGTACCTGGACTGGAGAGCATATGGCCCCATTGGCTAAAGCCAGCGACGTGTGTCTGGAAACTTGAATAACTCCTGAAAGGCAGGCTACCTCAAAAAAGCACCAAAAAAGAAAAAACATTGTAGGAGTGAATTTCTTTTACTTTCCTGTTGCCTGACAGTCACTTAAAGCATCAGGTCTTCAGCTGACCCATGTGGAAGTTAGAGACAGACGTGGATGGAGAGAAAGCGGGAGGAAGTGACGTAGTAAAAGCATGAAAATGATCATGTCTGCATTATATCCTGACTCAGTGTTTTTCCCTCTTCATGTGGTCTGAAGTGACCGGGACCAGCTATCCACAAATGGATAAGTCAAGAGCTTTACACTTGTTAGTATACATCGTAAGAGCTATAAACATTCCTGTAAGTGTGGGGTTTGATTTTTAGCTGAGGAAAAAGTGCTACGTTTCTCTCCATATACATCTCCTTGTTGAAAAGGGCAGGTTCTTCCAGGGAGGATGCAGAAGGGAATACTATCTTGCTGCCTTTCCACAGATACTCTAGTGTTAATGGGCACAGTCTGAATGCCCTAAAGGTGGTTGTCCCTGAGGAAAAGAAAGTCTGGATTATCTGTGGTGAAGTTGTGTGAGGCACTTACTCAGCTCTTGTCTTGACGCCTTTTCCCCTCCACCTTTATGGCAAGGCAAGGTTAGCATTGGTCTTTTGTGAACTTTGGGCTCTGGGTCTTCTTATAAGCTACCCTTCTCAGAATCAAGGGTAGGTGGAGTATTGTGCCTATAGCTGGGACTAGTTCAGGCTTCTGTTGGCATTTTGGTAGATAAGATAATCTGAAATGTGATTTCAGCAGAAACAAGCAAGATGCTGGGTAAATATATTTATAAATAATACTTATGAACACATTGACGAACAAGCATAAAAATAAGGAATCTACAGATCCTCAAAATGAAGTGAAAACTGGAATCCTAAGAAGTAAGCAATTGCTAAAAGCTAGCTTTTACCCAGAGTTTTTGCCAAACTCAGCAGACTTTAAGCATCTATTTTAGTGACTATACAGGGTATGGGAAACAGGAAATGAGGAGTTTTGCAGGTGACTTCAGGTAAAGCTGGAATACCTTCAGTGTCAAGATGAATAAGAAATAAACTCTGTAGAGGGGAGTAGCAAGGAACTTACTTGTCTCACATGATGCTAGATAGAAGAAGTACAGTATCTTCCCTGAGGATTCATAACCACAAGATGGCCCTCTGTGGGTTTTCAGTACAAATTTTTGTGCACTGTGTGGACCAAAAAATTGTAAGTGGGGAATTTAAAGTGATACTTAGTTGGTCATGCCTCCATGGGATTTCCAGAAGCAAATGCAGTCCCCGAAATGGTTCAGTTCCCACAGAGAGACTCCTAAGGCAAATGAGCAGTCCTGCTCCAGAATGATGATGCACAGAGATAAGGCCCCATAAGTGAAAAGGATGGACCAAAAGAGGCCAATCCTTAAATACTTCAGATGTTGGCATTGTCACACAGATTGTAATGAGTTAACGTTTTGATTATAAACAAAGACAAGTTTGAAAGTAAGACAAGTTTGAAATCTGACTGCAATCAGATTTGACAAAAGCCATTTTCCATTAGGAAAAAGACAAAGTTGAACTGAACACTTAGATGAAATAGGTTGGAGAAGTTGAAAGGCTACAAGTGAAATGGAAGATAGTTCTCAACAAATTATCCAGAATGAATTCCACAGAAGAAGAAAGAGAAGAATGGAAAATAGCAACGATGTCAAGGTTGGGACTAGAGAATAAGATTTCACTTATGTTATCTGAAGCTCCAGGAGGAAATTACAGGAAGAGGCAATATCCAAAGATAGGATCGCAGATAAATTGTCAGGTTTGGTGAAAGGCACCAGACCTCAGATTTAGGAATCCCGATGAATTCCAAGCAAGATAAACTCATTTCTAGAGACAGGGTGAAATGCAGAAAACTTAAAATCTTGAGCAGCTAGAGCGAAAACAAATACTGTGGAGAACAGCCCAGATGGGTAACTTCTCAGCATTAACAATGAAAGCCAGAAACCTGGGATTCTAACCGTTCATCCTGTTGAGAACAAAAGAACTGTTATCATGGAAATTGACACTTAGAGAACTTTAAAGAAAGGGGGCTAACAAAATATTTTTGGACCAAGGCAAGGCTTGCCTCTCAGAAAAGGTAAAATCTACAGGATATTCTTGAGGCAGAAGGAAAATGATCTCAAGTGGCAACCCAGATTCAAGAAAGGACACTAAAAGACTGGTAAATGTTGGTAAAAGTAAGAAAGCACTAACTTAGAGCAATATGTAATTTGTGAGAGGGGGATATGGGCTGGAATGAAATACTGGACAATAGCATGTCATTTGGGGTGATGACAGTGCTAACTTAATGTTCTTACATTCAGGGGTAAAAGATACTAACTTAAGGCTTGTGTGGAGCTATGTATATTAACTAAATAGCTGAAGAACAGACAGCAAAGAAGTTGCAAACCATTCTTTTTTTTTTTTCAAAGATTTTATTTATTTGATAGGAAACACAAGCAGGGGGAGTGGGAGAGGGAGAAGCAGGCTCCCCGCTGAGCAGGGAGCCCCAATGCAGGGCTTGATCCCAGGACCCTGAGATCGTGACCTGAGAGGAAGGCAGACTACTTAACTGAGCCACCCAGGCACCCAAGTTCCAAACCATTCCTAGGAGGTAAAAAGCCTACCTCTATTTCACAGCCCTGGGCCAAAGTATGTGGTCAACGAAGTAGATGTGTGCAGGGAAAGAGCAGTGAGTAAAGTGTAAGAAGGGGAAAAGAGAAGATCCAGAGATTGCCGTTAAAGTGAAGTTAAAATTTAAAAATGAAGATTATTTGCTGGCTGGTATGTGAGTTGGTCAGCCTGACCTAAAGACAAGGTCAAGACAGAATATCATATTTTGTTGACTTAGTTGCTGATCCCTTGATACAGTCTTATTTGCTTGAGTGGGCTCACCATATCCTGATAGGGCTTGATTCAGAGTAGGGCTGAGCTAAGGCTGGAGGCTGTCTCTGACATGAGGAAGATGTACATTTTGGGAGATGAACCAGAACTACTGGTTCTAGGTTAGAAGAGTTCAAGGGGGAGCACTGGGCTCTTTTTTTTTGTTTTTTTTTTTTTTTTTTTTTTTGGGGAGAGTGGGGGGGGGGTGGGAGGGCCAGAGGGAGGGGAAGAAGTAGGCTCTCTGCTCAGTGGGGAGCCTACTTCTCAAAAAAATCTCAAAACAACAAAAAAAATTCTCAACAACAACAACAACAACAAAAAACAACAAAAAAGAGCCCAGTGCTCCCCCTTGAACTCTTCTAACCTAGAACCAGTAGTTACTCTTCCTGACATCTCCAGGCATGATGTGAGTGCGAGACAGGAAGTGGGATGTAGTTGTCTTTGAGTCTTGGCTAGCCATTTGAAGGCTGTGGCCTGCTTCTGACTTGCTACTGGTGGAATTCCTAGGACCCTGGGCCCACTTGGTTCTTACTATGTCTTTATACTCTTGAGAAGACAGGCTTCTAGCTCTCCTCTCACAGTCTGGTTAATAATGTCTGACTGTGGACATTTGGTCACTCAGCTCTGAGTTCATCTTTACTTCTTGTAGAGTGTCTTGAATTCTGATAATTCTCATTCCAGTGATGGGTAAACCTCATTGCCAGTCAGTTGCTTTGTAACTTTGATTCTATATAATGTCACTTAAATGATACTTTTCTAAACTGAAATCCTGACTCCATTAGTATTTCATTCATTCTGAGAACATTTGTTCAATAAGTATTTTATAACCCAAGCTGTTCCTGTCTTTGAGGAATTCCAGTCCTGGGGGTGGAGGCATTAAATTTGAGTTAATGAGATAAGCATTATTATAACGATGATTTGCTAGCATTGTAAGAGGGGTAAACTGCTTGGAAGGAGGGCAAGGCTTCACTGTGGTGGTAATTTAGGTTGGTTTCAAAGGATATCTAGGATTCCACCAATTAGAGAAGATGTGAAGTCATGCAGGTCAGCTGGAATAATGTGCAAAAGTACAGAAGTGTAAAAGGAATACGGTTCACTGGGTATCTTAGGTGAGGGGAAGTTTCTCTTTATGGAAACATTTCATCTAATAAATGACAAGAGTGATCAAAGTACAATATCATCACATTGCAATCCTTTATAACTAGATCTTGGGCACTGAGCATCAACAGCTGCTAACGTCACAAAGAGAGCCACTCTGCAGAATGGTTCTGGAAAAAAAAATCCTGAATCTGATCAAATCCCGAATATGTAAGAAATACAGAGGATGAAGGAAATGTTAAACTATACCATTGGTACACAATTAGCAAAATGGGGGAATCATAGAACAAGTGATTCAATTTATAATGATATCATTATAAAATGATATAATGATTTAATGAGGACAAAAGATGAAATGATACCTATAGATGAAAGTCACTGATTCGTCTCAGTACGTGAATCTTATTTGGGTCCTGATATAAAGATGATATTTTATGGCATAATAAGAAATTTCAACACTGGATACTTGATATTACCAAGGGATTATTACTATTTTTTAGATGTGGCAGTGGTACTGTGGGTTATAATTAATTTCTTGTCACTTTGAGCAATGTGATGACATTTTAATGGAGGAAATGTTATGAGGAATTTGCTTATAGTAGTATGAGGCAAGAGTAGAGAGGGAGGTATAAATGAAGACTGTGAGGTCTTCAGTGAGCTCACTGGAGCTGGGCTATGGGCATATGGAGGTTTATTGTAATATTCTATTTGATTTTTATATTTATTTGTAATTCCCCATAATGTGGGTTTTTTAAAAAGATTTTATTTATTTGACAGAGATCACAAGCAGGCAGTGGCAGGCAGAGAGAGAGAGGAGGAAGCAGGCTCCCTGATGATGCAGGACTCAATCCCAGGACCCTGGGATCATGACCTGAGCTAAAGGCAGAGGCTTTAACCCACTGAGCCACCCAGGCATCCCTGTTTGTTTTTAGTGGTGATCATTAATTTGGGAGCTAAGTGTTCCAGGTAGCCAAGACACAGGGCCATGTAGATAACAGCAAGAAATAAGACTACCAAGCAGATGGCGGTGGCAGCAGTGATGCTTGCATTATGAAGCTCTTTTCCTGTCCTGTGTGGGCAAATGGGTTCAAACCACCATGGAGACCTAGGGTCCCGTGGTGATGCCTCCTGAGCAGCCACAAGGATGGGAGAGGGGCTGAGCATAAGACATGCCAGTTAACAGCTTTGCTTCTAACTGCTTTATTAAATTGGGCTTCTGGGCATTATTTCAAAACAAGATTCTGCAGCATTAAACATTTTCTCTAACCACTGGGGCAACAATTGAATATTTTAAAGGCTATCACTTGAGCTGTAGTGCAGAAGATTAGAGATAGGGATATTAGCTACGAGACTATTAGGATGTCACAAATAAATGAGAAATTTGTTTGGAGAGGAATTTAGCTAATGACGATTTAGTCCAGGAAGTAAAAATATCCTGTGATAGTACATGCAGCTCTCAAAAGGACAACAACGAGCATGAGGAAATGACGCTCATTCTTCTGACAGCAAAGTCAATCTCTCTGAGCACCTGCTTGAGGATGGGCTGCACCCCAGCTCCCCCTCCTAGCCCCTTCTTGGCTGAGCACCAGGAGAGCTCCCATCCTCCTGGCTGCAGTCTCAGCCTCACTGATGTGAGTTTCTAGCCTGGTCCTCCTGTGTACCATGACTAATAGTGTAGAGAGGTAGGGAATGACACCAGGTGCTTGGGCTTACGGTGACCTCTTCTGTCTTTGATGCCCCTGTCTCAGCTACAGCTGCTTCAGATATGCCCCCACCACACTCACCTGACCATATTCTAGCTTAGTGTAGCAGTTTTAACCCCAGACTTAAGACTTAACAACGAACTCATTTTTCTTCCCTTATCTCCGTAACCCAGGGATCTCTCTTCCTAGGAGTATCCATTGACCTTCCCTCCTGTTCGCCTTTCCTAGAGCTAATATCTCCCTGATTCCTGTGCCTTTAAGCCACATACCCACACACCAAATTGCCTATGGCTAATAAAAATAAGTGTTCCATGGGACGCCTGGGTGGCTCAGTTGGTTAAGCGGCTGCCTTCAGCTCAGGTCATGATCCCAGCGTCCTGGGATCGAGTCCCACATAGGGCTCCTTGCTCGGCAGGGAGCCTGCTTCTCCCTCTGCCTCTGCCTGCCACTCTATCTGCCTGAGCTCTCTCTCTAATAAATGAATTAAAAAATAAATAAATATAAAAATAAGTGTTCCAGACTTGTAGGGGAAAATAGCTAAGTTACATCCCTCAGGGGCCTCTAGCCATTGGCTTTCACAGTTTCTGATGGTTTGGCTTTGTGGGCTTTGTTTTTTGTTTTCATTTCTGTATTTCAAACTTTGTCCTTGCCCCTCTGACTCGATGCTTGAATGAAGCCTCCTTAGTTGTGTTTGTGCTCATCAGGATGGTTCTTAGCCTTCTGGAATTATAGAACTCCTCGAGAATCTAAGAGTTACGGATCTTCTCCAGGAAAGTGTGCACACGGCATTTTGCTTGTAATTTCAGAGTCTACATTTTTAAAGCTGCGCTCAGTGGATCAGGAAGCATTTTGGTGGCGGTGGTAAGGACTGCTTGATAAACACACAGTGTTCTTGGATCTGCCCCAGACATATTAACTCAGAATTTCTGGAAGTAGAGCCTAGGAACCAGCAATTCAAACAGTAGCCCTGGTGATTCTTAAGTGTGCTACAGCTTGAGAAAGGGCTACTTCATCTTCTCCGCCAGCCACTTAACCGTGGCTACAGGGGTTGAAACTCTGCAGTCTGGTCCTCCTTCAAAGAAAACAACTACAGTTGACCCTTGAACATATGTGTCAGTTATGTGTCAGTTAACACATATTTTGTATGGTATATGTATTCTCTCCTGAATTCTTACAATAAAGTAAGCCAGAGAAAAGACAGCGTTATTAAGCACACCATAAGGAAGAGAAAATACATTTGCAGTGTTGTATTTATCAAGAAAAATCCACGTCTTAAGTGGACCCATGCGGTTTAAACCCATGTCGTCCAAGGGCCAGCCGCTCTCTGCTCCGGGGCTGCAGTGAAACCACTGCTGGGAGAAGCTCTCGGGTCAGACAGTGGGGCTGGGTCTCTCATTTTCAGGCATAGCTCTGGATTTGGAGAGCCACATTTCCTTCATTCCTTTTATCCATCTTCCATCCATTCTTTCTGTGCTCAACTTCCCCAATCCAGAGCACAAGCTCCCCTGTCTGGAGATGCGGATTCCCTCCCAAGGCAAGATGTCCTGCGCTTTTGCGTGTTTGCCTCATGTCGGGCGTGTTATTCCTGTGGGCAGCCAGTGGTTCAGCGGGAGAGGGCCCGGGCCGTGGGATAGAGGGATATGGGAAACCGACTTAAAGAGTTAAGCCTAGTGCTGGCTGGCCCAACTATATGCTACCAGTTCGAAACTGATGACAGGAGTAGGGTAAATCATTGGGTAGCTTCCTTGTAACTGATTCCTTTTACTGCCATTAAAGAACAAAACAAAAAACCCATTTAAACATAATTGAATAATTTAGAAAGAAAGTGCAAAAAGTTTCTTACAAAAGGCAGAGGTAAGTCCATTGTACTCTTAGGCCCTGCCGCCCTGAGGCAACCACTGTTAACATTTTGGCACCCTTCCATCAAGTGTTTTCCTATTTTTAATAGAGCTTCTACAATATAAACAGCTGCTTCTCTTGTCTAACATTGTTTTTTTATAACATTTCCCAGCTAATTCTTCAAGACCATAATATTTTTTCATGGCTGCATGATACTTAATCAAGTGGATATACCATTATTTATTTAGCTTTTGCTTGGTTGTTGGATACTTAGATGTAAGACTTATGTATAGTATTATAGTGGCTTACCATACTTGGAAGTTGCACTACATGACAAAAACACTTCAGAGGGCTTTCACAGGAGCTAGTATTACTGTGTGGGGGTGGGGTCATTAGGGTTGAGGGGCCAGGATAGTTGGAAGCAACTTCCTTATCCTCTGAGGAGGAGGGGTCTACTTTGTTAATACTGGAAGCAGAACATTTCAATCCTGCACCACCTTCTCCCAGACTTGAGGCTCGAGTAAACATCCTGACAAGAGCTTTGGACTATGACCCCCAACCTAGTTTGCCATTGTTATTCTACACTCTCTGGAGACTTGCCTCTGCTGGTGGTCTTTCTGTGGCTGTCTTTTCCCTTTGGCCCCTCTGCTGGGACTACTGTTGTCTTGTTTCATGCTGTTCCTGTCTTGAATTTGAAGCCCTTGTTGGCCAAGTCTGGATCCTCAGCCCTTCTAGCCAAGAGGCTTTACTCTTCAATTTCTTACTGATCCCTCCATTCAGGAACTTGGAATGCATTCCTCAGAGAATGAGCTGGGGAAGAGTTTCATGCAAGTAAAACTCCAGGGTCCGTCCTTATCCTAGAGCTCCCGACGTGCATTTGCACATTAGGTCCCCCCC
>RCUC01142072.1:0-35157 GCA_003697995.1 Taxidea taxus jeffersonii | reverse complement strand
AGTCCTTTAGAAGAGGCTGATTTTTTTTTTTTAAGATTTTAGGAGAAAGGTAAAGAACCCAACTTCAGTATGTCTTTAAAAACAAAACCAACTTGACAGGTCTGTGGTCTCCCACCTATCTTCCCTTGCAACATCTTTTGGGCTCGTCAACAGCGCACAGAGCATTCAGGAAAGGGAGCCACGCTGGTCACAGTAGTTACTTAATGGGAGAGAGAAGGGGATAGGAATCCTTCTATTGACTATGTGATAAGCCAAACCCAAAATAACATCCCAACATTGCACATGTTATTCTCTGTACTGATGGAAGTTTTATTTCAAATGTAATAATACTCTTCAATAAATGGGGTAAAATAAGATGTTTTTCCTCCCCACCCCTCAAACCCCCAGCCAAGTGAAGTGGCTTTGGTTGTGTTTCTTTGCCCCCCCACCCCCGCCCCTTTTAAAATACAAATAGCTTGGGGAAGGTCGGTAAGTGCAGTGGGAGGGAGGACTGGTTGGAATAGTGAAATGTAAGCATGTATGACTTTTAAATTTGGAAGGGAGGCCCTTTGTCATTAAAAAAATTTAAATCAAAGGAAGGAAAACATAAAAACAACAATAAACCAAACTCCTACTTCCAATGCTCTCTAGACTGTTCAAAATTCTTTTTCCCTTGGTTTCCATCAGTACCTGGGAGGGAAGAATGGGCGTTTTGGTGCAAAGAACGGAGGGCCCCTAGCAAAAGGTGGCCTGGGTCTCTTTAGACTGTGGAACGGGTCTCTGCTGAGAAAAGGTTCCCTAGGCCGAAAGTCTGGCCGGGGATTCCGCAAAATCATACCACTCCGGTTGATGGCGTCTCTGTGTGAGGGACCCAAGTGGGGGCCACTGCTGCTGTTGCTGCCTCCCCCACCTCCTCCTCCATGGGCTGGGCCCAGGTGCTCCAGAGAATGGGAGGGTAGGCTGAGGCTCTCTCGTACACGGCTAAGGCCAGGGCCGTTGAGGTCCCGTTGGGTGGGGCCCCCATGGTCCCTGGGTCCTGGGAGCACCCCAAAATGCTCAGCCAGGGTCCCTTGAAGGAGGGAACTATGGTCCTTAGGAAATACTGCCACAGCTCCCGCCACTCCGTGCTCTGCCAGTGGTGGGGCTGGGAAGGGTACAACCCCAGAGTGGTCAACAGGGGGTGGAGGAGGAGGTGGAGTAGAAAAGGGAACACCACTCCCACCACTGCTGCTATGCTCCCCAGGGGGTGGGGGAGGGGGTGGGGTGGGGAAAGGAACTCCGCTGTGCTCTCCAGGAGGAGGGGGTGGGGCGGTGTGGGCCAGGGCCGCCTCCTTTGTGAAGGGGTTCGAAAGATCCACAGAGGGTAGATGAGTGGGTGCATCTCGAGAGAAGATACCACCATGATCCTTAGGAGGGACAGGTGGGGCAGATGACGGCCCCACTGGCTCTCTCTGGAAGGGTGCCCCATGTTCCAAGGGGGATGGGGGGAGATGATGCTCAAATGTTGAGTTGAAACTGTTGGAACGGAAGCTGCCGACACTTTCCTGAAATTGGGGTGCCCGTTCCTTGTATGGTGCCGCTTTAAAGCCAGTGAGGCCTCCGCTGCCCCCGCCCCCAAGGGGTGCCAACTCAGAGGCACTTGAGGGGCCATTGTCAAAGGAGCTGCCTGAGGTGCTCAGATCAAACCAACCCACCCTTGAAGCCTCACGCCCATGTCCTCTATTTCCCTTCCCAGGAACTCGGACGGACTCTACGGTCTGTATCGGCTCCCCCGACATCCTTCTATTGGATGCATTATGATAACCCAAGGTTTCTATAGGGGCCCCTTTCTCTTCGGTGCTATCAGGCAAGTCTAAGCAGGAGGAGGAGACTCGGGTTTCTATGCGGTAGTGCTCTTCTTGTTGCTGCTGCTCAGTGGCTGTCAAGCTGGGCTGGGCGAGGTTTGAGAGACCGACACCATCACTTGAAGTGCCCTTGTTGGGTGCCTGGCCAAAATGCTTATCGTCTGAGGGCTTTCGGGAGGCGTTTTTAAGCATATTCTTAAACTCAATCGTCGACGTGGTGGAAATGGTGGGGGCCAGGACTTTCTCCACGCCTGGTGTGGGTGGGTGGCCCGTGGGAGCGGCAAGGGTATTCTGCGGAGAGAAAAGGGAACGATGTGGGACTGGGTGAGGAGGGTCTGGGTACTGCTTCTGTGGCAAACCGAGATGCCCAGTGGTAGCGGACTGAGACAAGCTATTGTGGTTGGAGTCAGGGGTGAAAAATGAATCATTCTTACTCGGTGATGGTGACCGGTCAGACCCCGGTTCACTCCCTCTTATGCTGAAGGCTCCAAATAGCCCAGGGGAGGAGGAGAGACGGTCACAATTCTCACTAGAGTCCAGGAGGGCCCTTACAGATGGAGGGAAGGCAGACTTTACCCCAAATTCTTGGGCCCTGTGGCTATAACTGGAGAGGATTGGCTGGTATTCGGTGGTATCAGAAAGCTTGCTTGATTTCAGGATAGACTTGGCTGGCTTCTTCTCTAGGTTCATCATGGCAGAGGGTGGAGGCCCTGAGTACTCAAAATCTCGGTAATCCTCATCTTCCTGGAAAGAAGTATCTGGATAGAACTTTTCCTGGGAAGAGTCCATCAGGGAAGATGGTCTCTCCATTCCATCAGAAGGCTGCTTATAGGGTGATTCACTGCCCAGGCCAAAAGGTCGATATGTAGGTACAGAATTGGAGAGTTCCCGGGGGTAGCTTTCCTCTCTCCCAGGGGGTGGTGATCTTGTACTGCTGGGTGTTGAGGAACCAGGGCTAATGATCTTAGAAAGCAGGGACATGGTGTCTACACTGCTGGATGTGGGCTTGTCCATCATCTCATCCTGGGTGGGCGTCCCACTCCTTTCATCCCGCACAGGGGTTCCGTCAATGTTGTCGATTGACGTGCTAGTAGGGCCACGCTGGAAGTCTGAGGGGTGGCTTTCTGCTGGGGCACTGGACCCCAAGCTGCTCAAGATTGGGATGTTTAAGTTTAAGCCACTGAAACCAGGATTACCTTTTAAGAAGTTGTGGATCTTCATTTCCAGGCTTGGAGAGGTGGACTCGGACTCCAGCTTTGGCTTGGAGATCTCTGAAGATTGGCACATGGCAACTTCAGTAGGTGGGGCAGCGGGGTTAGTAGTGTGGGCTCCTGTAAACCCAATAGAGTTGGATGGTAGCTTAAAAGTAGTGCTTGGGAGCCCTGGGCTTTGCCCGATTGAGGCCTTGCTGGCTGATGTTGAAGAGACTTCAGAAGTTGATGAATTAGGAGAATAGTTGAAGCTTTTGGGAATAAAGGATTGGGTACTGGAGGGCAGATTTCTTCCTTTTATGCTAGAGACTGTGGTGTTGGCAGGGGAAGCTGAAGTGCTCTGGGATGCGGCTTCACTGGCTGGGACTGGGTTCCCAGTAACACTCTGAAGTAAAGATGACAGGCCTGTAGAAACAGATTAGAGGAGTTAAAAAGAACAACTGCCTACCTTACAATAAAAACAATGTCGCTAATCGGATATTCTCATTCATTCCAGTGGGAACCAGATAGACATTATAATATGAGGCCAAAGAGAATCCAGACCAAACAAGCAATGGCTAAATGTCATAGAAAATACTGGACCTATTTCTCAACATAAAGAAAGCAAATTACTGAAATGTTTCTACTGCAGTCATCAAACAAGTCCAACATAGCACAATAAAAGGCAACAGGAAAGGGGAGATTTTAGTGTCAGAATCATTCACAGTTTAAACAAGACAAAGCAGAAGAAAGGAGGCAAAATTATCCTTAAAATAACACTTTAAGCCAGTATTTCTTAACATTGGATCTGTGGTACTGTTTCTTTAAATGCAAACAGATACTTTGTCCAACTCTTCCTTTCCAGCCTCCAGGACTGTTTCTAATAAGTTAATATACAGTGTTATTCTCAAGAGAGAGACAGTGTATGCACATTGCTCAAATTTATTTCAACAGGGTCACTTTTTTCTTTCTTTCTTTTTTTATTTTTTAAAGATTTTATTTATTTATTTGAGAGATCACAAGTTGGCAGAGAGGCAGGCGGGGGGGGGGGGGACAGGCTCCCCGCTGAGCAGAGAGCCCGATGCGGGCTTGATCCCAGGACCCTGGGACCATGACCTGAGCCGAAGGCAGAGGCTTAACCCACTGAGCCACCCAGGCACCCCACAGGGTCACTTTTTTCAAGCGCCTCTTGCTAGGCTTTGGGGAAACAATGGTTTTAGTTTTCATTTTTGGTTGTAAAATGTAGCAGTAGTAAACATACAAACATACACACACCCCACAAAGAATTACAAAGCTGGACCACCTTATAGCTTGGAAAATTCAAGAATTATTCATAGACCCAGGTTGACATGGATGAGATTCAAACCTACTCATTGACAGACAAAACCTCAGAAGCTCTGAGAAAGAATTCTTTGGGGCAAAGGCTGAAGTCACCAAAGCAAACTGTTCCTGTAGAAAATTTTTTAGAAAAATACTTGACAAAGAGATAAATAGGAGGTCCTATAAGTTCAATATTTTGGAAAATTTACCCAATTTGTAGTTATAAATGGAAACTTTTTGTGCATACTTCACCCAAGTTTATAGCTTTTAGTCACACACAAAAACTGTTCTTTCATAATGATAGGGTGAAAGAAAACGTATTTCAGAGGATACTTTAATTAATTAAATGTTTCCTCAAAATTTCAATTTTAATCCAATATTTACTAAGAGACTTAAGCTCTGAAGAATTTTTTTTTTTTTTAAAGATTTTGTTTATTTATTTATTTGACAGAGAGAGAGATCACAAGTAGGCAGAGAGGTAGGCAGAGAGAGAGGGGGAAGCAGGCCTCCCGCTGAGCAGAGAGTCCAATGTGGGGCTCCATCCCAGGACCCTGAGAGATCATGACCTGAGCTGAAGGCAGAGGCTTAATCCACTGAGCCATCCAGGTGCCCCATAAGCTCTGAAGAATTCTGAGATCACTCCATCCTTGGAACATTTTTTTCAAAAGACTGACTTATTTATTTTAGAGAGTAAGTCATGGAGAGAGAGACAGAAACTTAAGCAGACTCTGCACTGAGCGTGGAGGCTGGAGTGGGGCTTGATCTCACAATCCTGAGATCATGACCTTAAGACCACCTGAGCAGAAACAAAGAGGAGGATGCTTAACAGACTGCACCACCCAGGCACCCCCATCCTTGGGACATTTTTAACTGCCAACAGTTTATTTATAGTAAGGTGCATTATTTTTGTTATCCAATATTCACTAATATCTGAATAATACATATCATTTATTTCAATTATCCTCCTGAAAAATAAGTTCCACGTTTCATTTCCAAAAAGTTCTCTGGCTCTGTAACTTACCCCACTAACAGTCTGATTTAACTCTTAGTAGCCACTGTTCATAGAAAAATCCTCAAGCACTAGAATGTGATATATGACATCATATGAATTTTAAAAGATATTTCAGCATATGTTTTACATACTATGGGATGAAATGACACTACTCGGATTTCTGGTAACAGGTGAGATGGTCTCCTATTACTAAGCCGCTAAATATTACTCTTCTTCAATCTTAACAGGCTATCCTCTATGGCCCTTTTGCCCACTGAAGTCGTTCTTTTGTGTTGAAAACCTGTCAATAATAGTTGTGGTGACACAATCAGAGACTCTAAAAGAGATTCCTTTTATAGTCTTTTAAAAATCAAGAATTCTGCTCTCCACAAGGAAATTAAAAGTGATGAACTACCCTGTTACTCTACAAAGGTTGTTTTCTGGGGTCTCCAGAAAAGCATTCTGTCAGAACACACTTAGCTCTGCTCAAACTTTGCCTGATAAGAAAGCCCACAAGATACGGTACAATAATCTACTGAAAGAAAAAGCTGTAAATATTATTATACCTATCTATATAAGAGGCTAATAAAAACAAGTGAGTTCAACATTTTTACTAGAACTGCAGGATGGGGGTGCCTGAGTGGCTCAATGGGTTTAGCCTCTGCCTTTGGCTCGGGTCATGATCTTGGGGTCTTGGGATCGAGCCCCACATCGGGCTCTCTGCTCAGTGGGGGGCCTGCTTCCCCATCTCTCTCGGCCTGCCTCTCTGCCTACTTGTGATCTCTGTCAAATAAATAAAATCTTAAAAAAAAAAAAAAAGAACTGTAGGATGGTGACAGAAGAGGGCCTAGAAGGGAGAAATCATAACCATGCTGATCCCTGAAACTAATTATCTCTAAAATCCTTACTATTAGATATGCTGTAGTAGATCATTAATCCTTTATTGCTGGTGCCAATATATGGTAACTGCGGGTTACTATTTAATAGCATTTAAGTCTGTGTAATAAAAATCTCCTATATCTTATGGAAAGGCAAAGTTCACTATAATCTAATCCTTGGCTGATCCACTTACAGAATAGTTTAGGAAATAAAATTAATAGAAATCTGTTCTGGTCTCTATTCATATAAAGCAGGGTTTCTCAACCTTAGCACTACTGGCATTTGGGGCTAGATTAGTCTCTGTCGTGGGGGCTGTGGTCTGCATTGCAGGATGTGTAACAGCATCTCTGGCCTCTGCCCACTAGATGCAGTGGTACTCCCACCCCCAACCCAGTTGTGCCAAACAAAAACGTGCTCAGACATTGGCAAATGTCCCCTGGAGGCTGCTGGGTGAGAACCGCAGTTAAATTGCTGTACTGAAGATACCGCTCTAGTATTTGTAATTCACTGTGTAATTATACTTAGGTGCCAAATAAAGATTGTGCTGGTATCTGGAGGGTCTGAGAAGAGAGAGCAGGTGAGCTTTGTGAAAAAATGTTAGAAGCAGACAGTTTGAGACATAGAATAGGTAATTAGCAGAGCCGAACAGAGAGGTTCAAATAAGGTAGAGATTATAGGTAGGCAAACACAAAAGAGATGTGCTATACCTATAAATAGAGGCCTAATACATTAGGACATAAAAACAAAAAATCATATCTCATAAGATTTTTAAAAATATTTAATATTTTTTTAAAGATTTTTTTAAAATTTTTTTATTTATTTGACAGACAGAGATCACAAGTAGGCAGAGAGGAAGGCAGAGAGAGAGGAGGAAGCAGGCTCCCCGTTGAGCAGAGAGCCTGATGCGGGGCTCGATCCCAGGACCCCGAGATCATGACCCAAGCTGAAGGCAGAAGCATTAACCCACTGAGCCACCCAGACGCCCCTTTATTTAATATTTTTGAGAGAGATAGAGAGATGGAGAGAGAACATGAATGAGCAGGGGGAGTGGAAGGCAGAAGCAGAGGGAGAGGGAGCAGCAGACTCCCTGCTGAGCAGAGAGCCAGATGTGGGGCTCCATCCCAGGACCCTGGGATTATGACCTGAGCTGAAAGCAGACGCTTAAACGACTAAGCCACCTAGGTGCCCTCAGATTTTTTTTTTTTAAGGATTTATTTATTTGAGAAAGAAAGAGAAAAGGAGATGAGGAAAAGGGAGAGAGTGTCTTAAGCAGACACTGCACTAAGTGCAGAGTTTGATTCAGGGCTTGATCTCACAGCCCCAAGATCATAACCTGAGCCAAAACCAAGAGTCAGACACTTAACAGACTGCACCCCCAGGCACCCCGTCTTTTAAGATTTTCGACAGTAGATTGACCTTTCTTACTATCTTTAGCTTTGGTTAATACTAAAAATGTAAACCTCAATATATACTATAAAAGCTGGAATGCAGCCCCTGAGGGGTGCGGGGGTCATGGTGTAGATGGAAGAACAGAGGACTCTCCAGTTAAAAAAAAACAACTGGCTTTTAGTCTCAGTTCATCACTGAGTAGATAAATGTGCGACCTTAAGCAGATCTCTTCACCTCATTCTATGAATGGCAGCTTATAGATGATACATATAAAGAACATACTAAATAACTGTACTATACATTCCATGGCTTTGGATTCTTCAGAAATGGAATCCAAGATGAGGCCAAAGGCAAACACTCAAAATTCAAGTCCCCCTGGCATATGTTGGTTTACCTTGCAGTGCTGGGGCTGACTGTGTCTGGGTTTTGGAAAGAGCAGACAGAATGCTCTCTGGGGTGATCTCCACCTTCGAGAGGATATTTGCCAGAGGATTGTGAGATGTTGTTGGGGCAGGTGCAGGTGTTTTCAGGCCACTGCTGAGGTTGCTGGGACTTGTAGGAGTTCCTGGAGAAGGTCTTGATGCAGGACTGACCCCTGGTGGCAGAAAGTATAACTCAAGAAAATGCAATTCAAAATAACCATTAAATTCATGATCCTTTCCGCTCAATCAGGAATGCTTCTGTGACAGATCCACAAATAGGACATATCATGGCTTGCACAAAGGAAAAACTGAAAATTAGATTAAAATCTGCTCCTGTCGACTTGGAACACTCGTAAAGTAAACAAGTATTAAGTTTTTTTCATATGTATTTGTCAGTTTTAAAAGCCAGTAGAAAGAAATTTGGGGAACCTCTCTCTTTTTTTCCTCTGACAAGTAGAACCTATACCTCAGAGTCCTGTAGGTGCTAAGTATAAATGGCTGATTATGATCAGAGCCACTACAACTGTGTATCTCAGCCACTGCATAATTCTATGTGATTAATACGTTGCTTTTAAAATGAGATAATGTAAGCAACTTCCTTTATATCTTTAAATATATATATATTTCTAAATAGGCTCCACACTCAACATGGGGCTTGAACTCACAACCCCAAAATCAAGAGTTGCACCCTCCAGGGACTGAGAGAGCCAGGAGCCCCTACATCTTTATATTTTAAAACACTGGGTTAATTTTTAATATATAAGAAAAAAGTATATAAAAGAAAATAATCTTTGAATGACCAAAAATATGAACAGCTATTTCACGAGGAAAACTAAATGATAAAGAAATAATAAATAAATAATGATAAAGTTTTAACCATATCTTAATCAAAGAGATGTAAACTAAAACAAATAACTTTTCTTTTATTTGAGAGCGAGTGGGGGGGCAAGAGAGGCAGAGGGAGGTGGGGAGAATCTTAAGCAGGCTCCACACCCAGCAGGGAGCCCAACATGGGGCTCTATCTCACAACCCGGAGATCTTGACCTGATCCAAAATCAAGAGTCAGATGCTCAACCAACTGAGTCAACCAGGTGCCTTTTTGTTTGTTTTTTTCAAGTAATCTCTACACCCAATATGGGGCTTGAACTCATAATCGTGAGATCAAGAGTTGCATGCTGGGATGTCTGGGTGGCTCAGTCGCTTAAGCATCTGCCTTCAGCTCAAGTCAAGATCCCAGGAAGCTGGGATGGAGTCCCACCTCCTTGCCCATAAGGGAGCCTGCTTCTCCCTCTGCAGGCCCCTTCAGCTGTCTGTGTTCTCTCTCTCTCTGACAAATAAATAAATAAAAGCCTTTAAAAAAAAAAAAAAGAGCTGCATGCTTGGGACACCTGGCTGGCTGAATCTGTGGAGCATACAACTCTTGATCTCAGGGGTGTGGGTTTGAGCGCCACGCTGGGTGTAGAGATTACACATTAAAAAAAGAGAGAGGGGACGCCTGGGTGGCTCAGTTGGTTAAGCGGCTGCCTTTGGCTCAGGTCATGATCCCAGCGTCCTGGGATCGAGTCGCACATCGGGCTCCTTGCTTGGCAGGGAGCCTGCTTCTCCCTCTGCCTCTGCCTGCCTCTCTGTCTGCCTGTGCTCGCTCTCTCTCTCTGACAAATTTAAAAAAAAAAAAAAATTTTTTTTTTTTTTTTAAAGAGAGAGATGCATGCTCTACTGACTGAGCCAGCCAGACTTCCCCAAATAAATGACTTTTTTTTTTTTTTTTAAGATTTTATTTACTTGATAGAGAGAGACACAGCTAGAGAGGGAACACAAGCAGGGGGAATGGGAGAGGGAGAAGGAGGCTTCCCTCAGAGCAAGGAGCAACCAGGTGCCCCCCAAATGACTTTTTTTTAAAAAAAGATATTTATTCCAAGACCAAGTTCACTTAACAAGGAGAACAGCGGATTCTTATCTGGACAAAACGACAAGGCAGAAAAACTCACCACAAAAAAAAAAGAACAGGAGGCAGTACCGAAGGCTGGGGACCTAATCAATACAGACATTGGTAATATGTCAGATCTGGAATCAGAAAGGACGACGATTCTCAAGGTTCTAGCCGGGCTCGAAAAAGGCATGGAAGATATTAGAGAAACCCTATCAGGAGAAATAAAAGCCCTTTCTGGAGAAATAAAAGAACTAAAATCTAATCAAGTTGAAATTAAAAAAGCTATTAATGAGGTGCAATAAAAAATGGAGGCTCTTACTGCTAGGATAAATAAGGCAGAAGAAAGAATTAGTGATATAGAAGACCAAATGACAGAAAACAAAGAAGCTGAGCAAAAGAGAGACAACTACTGGATCACGAGGGGAGAATTCGAGAGAAAAGTGATACCATAAGACGAAACAACATTAGAATAATTGGGATTCCAGAAGAAGAAGAAAGAGAGAGGAGCAGAAGGTATATTGGAGAGAATAATTGTAGAGAATTTCCCTAATATAGCAAATGGAACAAGCATCAAAATCCAGGAGGTGCAGAGAATCCCCCTCAAAATCAATAGGAATAGGTCCACACCCCATCATCTAATAGTAAAATTTACAAGTTTTAGTGACAAAGAGAAAATCCTGAAGGCAGCACAGGACAAGAAGTCTGTAACATACAATGGTAAAAATATTAGATTGGCAGCAGACTTATCCACAGAGACCTGGCAGGCCAGAAAGAACTGGCATGATATATTCAGAGCACTAAACGAGAAAAACATGCAGCCAAGAATACTTTATCCAGCTAGGTTATCATTGAAAATAGAAGGAGAGATTAAAAGCTTCCAGGACAAACAAAAACTGAAAGAATTTGTAAACACCAAACCAGTTCTACAGGAAATATTGAAAGGGGTCCTCTAAGCAAAGAGAGATCCTAAAAGTATTATCAGAAAGGAACAGAGACAATATACAGTAACAATCACCTTACAGGCAATACAATGGCACTAAATTCATATCTCTCAATAGTTACCCTGAACGAAAATGGGATAAATGCCCTAATCAAAAGACACAGGGTTTCAGAATGGATAAAAAAACAAAACCCATCCATATGCTGCCTATAAGAAACTCATTTTAGACCTGAAGGCACCTCCAGATTGAAAGTGAGGGGGTGGAAAACAATTTACCATGCTAATGGACATCAGAAGAAAGCTGGGGTGGCAATCCTTATATCAGATCAATTAGATTTTAAGACAAAGACTATAATGAGAGATGAGGAAGGACACTATATCATACTCAAAGGGTCTGTCCAACAAGAAGATCTAACAATTTTAAATATCTGTGCCCCTAATATGGGAGCAGCCAACTACATAAACCAATTAATAACAAAATCAAAGAAACACATTGACAAGAATACAATAATAGTTGGAGACTTTAATACACCCCTCACTGAAATGGACAGATCATCCAAGCAAAAGATCAACAAGGAAATAAAGGTCTTAAATGACACACTGGAGCAGATGGACATCACAGATATATTCAGAACATTCCATCCCAAAGCAACAGAATACACATTCTTCTCTAGTGCCCATGGAACATTCTCCAGAATAGATCACATCCTGGGTCATAAATCAGGTCTCAACCGGTATCAAAAGACTGGGATCATTCCCTGCATATTTTCAGACCACAATGCTCTGAAGCTAGAACTCAATCACAAGAGGAAATTTGGAAAGAGCACAAATACATGGAGGGAGACTCAACAGCATCCTTCTAAAGAATGAATGGGTCAACCAGGAAATTAAAGAAGAATTGAAAAAAACCATGGAAACAAATGATAATGAAAACACAACGGTCCAAAATCTGTGGGACACAGCAAAGGCAGTCCTGAGAAGAAAATATATAGCGATACAAGCCTATCTCAAGAAACAGGAAAGGTCTCAAATACACAACCTAACCCTACACCTAAAGGAGCTCGAGAAAGAACAACAAAGAAAGCCTAAACCCAGCAGGAGAAGAGAAATAGTAAAGATCAAAGCAGAAATCAATGAAATAGAAACCAAAAATACAATAGAACAAATCAACGAAACTAGGAGCTGGTTCTTTGAAAGAATTAACAAGATTGATAAACCCCTGGCCAGACTTATCCAAAAGAAAAGAGAAAGGACCCAAATAAATAAAATCATGAATGAAAGAGGAGAGATCACAACCAACACCAAAGAAATACAAACAATCATAAGAACATATTATGAGCAACTCTATGCCAACAAATTTGACAATCTAGAAGAAATGGATGCTTTCCTAGAGACATATAAACTGCCAAAACTGAACCAGGAAGAAAGAGAAAACCTGAAAAGGCCCATAACCAGTAAGGAGATTGAAACAGTCATCAAAAATCTCCAAACAAACAAAAGCCCAGGGCCAGAGAGCTTCCCAGGGGAATTCTACCCAACATTTAAAGAAGAATTAATTCCTATTCTCCTGAAACTGTTCCAAAAAATAGAAATGGAAGGAAAACTTCCAAACTCATTTTATGAGGCCAGCAACACCTTGATCCCCAAACCAGACAAGGATCCCATCAAAAAAGAGAATTACAGATCAATATGCTTGATGAACGCAGATGCGAAAATTCTCACCAAAATACTAGCCAATAGGATCCAACAGTACATTAAAAGGATTATTCACCACGACCAAGTGGGATTTATTCCAGGGCAGCAGGGTTGGATCAACATCCGCAAATCAATCAATGTGATACATTAACAAAAGAAAGAACAAGAACCATATGATACTCTCAATAGATGCTGAAAAAGCATTTGACAAAGTACAACATCCCTTCCTAATCAAAACTCTTCAAAGTGTAGGGATAGAAGGCACATACCTCAATATTATCAAAGCCATCTATGAAAAACCCACCGCAAGTATCATTCTCAATGGAGAAAAACTGAGAGCTTTTCCGTTAAGGTCAGGAACAAGGCAGGGATGTCCGTTATCACCACTACTATTCAACATAGTACTAGAAGTCCTAGCCTCAGCAATCAGACAACAAAAAGAAATTAATGGCATCCAAATTGGCAAAGAAGAAGTCAAACTATAGCTCTTTGCAGATGATATGATACTATATGTGGAAAACCCCAAAGGCTCCACTCCAAAACTGCTAGAGCTTGTACAGAAATTCAGTAAAGTGTCAGGATATAAAATCAATGCACAGAAATCAGTTGCATTTCTTTACACCAACAATAAGACAGAAGAAAGAGAAATTAAGGAGTCAATTCCATTTACAATTACACCCAAAACCATAAGATACCTAGGAATAAACCTAACCAAAGAGGCAAAGAATCTATACTCAGAGAACTATAAAGTACTCATGAAAGAAATTGAGGAAGACACAAAGAAATGGAAAAATGTTCCATGCTCATGGCTTGGAAGAATAAATATTGTGAAAATGTCTATGCTACCTAAAGCTATCTACACATTTAATGCAATGCCTATCAAAATCCCATCCAATTTTTTCAAAGAAATGGAACAAATAATCCTAAAATTTATATGGAACCAGAAAAGACCTCAAATAGCCAAAGGAATATTGAAAAAGAAAGCCAAAGTTGGTAGCATCACAATTCCAGACTTCAAGCTCTATTACAAAGCTGTCATCATCAAGACAGTATGGTACTGGCACAAAAACAGACACATAGATCAATGGACAGAATAGAGAGCCCAGAAATAGACCCTCAACTCTATGGTCAACTAATCTTTGACAAAGCAGGAAAGAATATCCAATGGAAAAAAGACAGCCTCTTCAACAAATGGTGTTGGGAAAATTGGACAGCCACATGCAGAAAAATGAAATTGGACCATTTCCTTACACCACACACGAAAATAGACTCAAAATGGATGAAGGACCTCAACGTGAGAAAGGAATCCTTCAAAATCCTTGAGGAGAACACAGGCAGCAACCTCTTCGACCTCAGCCGCAGCAACTTCTTCCTAGGAACAACGCCAAAGGCAAGGGAAGCAAGGGCAAAAATGAACTTTTGGGACTTCATCAAGATCAAAAGCTTTTGCACAGCAAAGGAAACAGTCAAAAAAACCAAAAGACAACTGACAGAATGGGAGAAGATATTTGCAAATGACATATCAGATAAAGGGCTAGTATCCAAAATCTATAAAGAGCTTAGCAAACTCAACACCCAAAGAACAAACAATCCAATCAAGAAATGGGAAGAGGACATAAACAGACATTTCTGCAAAGACGACATCCAGATGGCCAACAGACACATGAAAAAGTGCTCCACGTCACTGGGCATCAGGGAAATACAAATCAAAACCACAATGAGATACCACCTCACACCAGTCAGGATGGCTAAAATGAACAAGTCAGGAAATGACAGATGCTGGCAAGGATGCTGAGAAAGGGGAACCCTCCTACACTGTTGGTGGGAATGCAAGCTGGTGCAACCACTCTGGAAAACAGCATGGAGGTTCCTCAAAAAATTGAAAATAGAGCTACCTTATGACCCAGCCATTGCACTACTGGGTATTTACCCTAAAGATACAAACGTAGTGATCTGAAGGGGCACGTGTACCCAAATGTTCATAGCATCAATGTCCACAATAGCCAAGTTGTGGAAAGAACCTAGATGTCCATCAACAGATGAATGGATAAAGAAGAGGTGGTATATATATACAATGGAATACTATGCAGCCATCAAAAGAAATGAAATCTTACATTTGCGACGACACGGATGGAACTAGAGCGTATTATGCTTAGTGAAGTAAGTCAACTGGAGAAAGACGACTATCACATGATCTCCCTGATATGAGGATGTGGAGATGGAACGGGATGGGGGTTAAGGTGGTAGGAAAAGAAAAAATGAAACAAGATGGGATCGGTGGGGAGACAAACCGAAAGAGACTCTTAATGTCATAAAACAAACTGAGGGGGGCAGGGGGGGAAGAGGGGTTGGGAGAGGGAGGTGGGGTTACATTATATGTGTAAATAAAAAAGCTTAAAGAAAAAATAAACAAAAAATATCAAGGAAAAAAAAAGATATTTATTTATTTGACAAGTAGGCAGAGAGGAGGCAGAGGGAGAGGAGGAAGTAGGCCCCCCGCTGAGTACAGAGCCTGACATGGGGCTCGATCCCAGGACCCTGAGATCATGACCTGAGCGGAAGGCAGAGGCTTTAACCGACTGAGCCACCCAGGCGCCCCCCAAATGACTTTTTAAGGCTGAATTTGACAAAGTATTAAAATAAGACAAAATAGTGTTGTAGAGGTTGAGGAACAATGGGAACTTTCGTGTGCTTGGTACATAAAGTAGTACATTTTGGTAATCATTTTAGTTTTAACATGAAAAGTCTAAAAACCTACATAGTAATTTTTTTTGCTTTTATCTTTTAGAAAAATATATTTAAGATTTAAAAAAAATTTTTTTAAAAAAGATTTTATTTATTTGTTGGAGAGAGAGCAGGAGTGAGCACAGGCAGACAGAGTGGCAGGCAGAGGCAGAGGGAGAAGCAGGCTCCCTACTGAGCAAGGAGCCCGATGTGGGACTCGATCCCAGGATGCTAGGATCATGACCTGAGCAGAAGGCAGCCGCTTAACCAGCTGAGCCACCCAGGTGTCCCCTATATTTAAGATTTTATATAGAAATTAAATAATTGGGATTTTCTTCAAAACAATCAAGATTGTGGGGCAATCAAGCAATCAAGATTGCTTCCTCCTCTCTCTCTGCCTGCCTCTCTGCCTACTTGTGATCTCTGTCAAATAAATAAATAAGTAAAAATCTTAAAAACAACAACAAGAATAAAAACAATCAAGATTGGGTAGGGCACAGCAGAAACAAGACTGGCCATGTGTTTCTACTGCTGAGGATGAGTGATGAGTACATGGAAATGCTCTACTTTTGTATCTTTTCATTAAATTTCCATGAAGAGAAAAAAAAGCCCTACATACTCAGTCATTCAGGAAGGGCTGTGCATAACGTCTAGCATCAAGGTTGTTCACTGTTCTTTGTAATAGTGAAAAACTGGAAATATACCAGATGCCTAGTAATATAGGTTTAGATAAATTCATTATAAATAAAGTATAAATATCCTTCAATTATTGAAAGAAAAATTATTATAAATATTTAATCTACCAAAACATTCTCTCAAACACACACATACACACATATAAGGTTAGAACAAGTGGTGTCCTTTGGGGTAGTAGGACTGGAGATACTTATTTTATTCTCTTATTTTCTAATTTTTCTATAATGACCATGTACTGTTTTGTTGTTGTTGTTGTTTCTGTTTTTTGATTTAAAAAATTACTTTTAGGGGCACCTTGGTGGCTCAGTCGTTAAGTGTCTGCCTTTGACTCAGGTCGTGATCCCACGGTCCTGGGATTGAGCCCCACATTGGGCTTCCTGCTCAGTGTGGAACCTGCTTCTCCCTCTCCCTCTGCCTGCTGCTCCCTCTGCCTGCTGCTGCCCCTGCTTGTGCTCTCTCTCTCTGTGTCAAATGAATAAATAAAATCTTAAGGAAAAAAACTGCTTTTAAGTAAAAAAAAAATCAACAAAAAACCAGATTGATAGCTCCGTTAGAAAGATGAAAACGAGCTTTTTATTCTCTTATGGGGCTTACTTACCAGTATTTTTCATGACTGATGTTAGGCTGCTAAGGATAGAACTGATCTTTGCCAGATCCACATTAGCCAGGTTTGGCAAAGCCAACGTTGGAGAGGGGGACAGGAGAGAAGTATTCACAGGCTTTGGAAGAGGTGGGGTTGCTGTCATGGTAACCGGCACTGGGGTACATGAAGAGGCCTTTGAGATACTTTCTGTTGGCTTTGTAGACACAGAAGTAGATACAGTTGACTTCTCCACAGGTTTTTCCTTCCTGTCCTCTACTGTTTAAAGAAAAGAGGTGATACTGCATTACTGATTTCCACACTCTGCTTCCAGTATGAAACATGTCCTAATAGTCCTGATCTGGGGGTATAAAGCTCTAAGCTTTAGAGAAAAATCATTCACTTCATGATTTTTAAATAAGTCATACTCTTTCTGTTCCTTCTGACCTTCAATGCTTGCTTAAAATAAATTTCTTAAAGTCATTTTTTGTCTTTTCAAAGATTTCTTTGCATTTTTTTTAGCATTTGTGTGTTAAATTTATACATTCCTGAGATAATTTTATTATGTGGCACATATTTATGTTCTTTTAGTAATGATATTTATAGTTATGATTATCCCTGTCCTTTCCTTTCCATTAACCTGAAAGCTTTCTAAGACATAGAAACTCTGTACATACTTTCTTGTATTTTTTCTTTGACTTCCTAAAATTGGCCTAACTGGTGGATACAACTGTAGACACTGACATGAAACTGCAATAAATAGCCTTTACAATATACTCCTTTTAATACTTTAAAGGCTATGTACTATATACTTCATATATATATGAAGAATGCATTAAATTCAACAGAAGGCCAACTGCCTAAGAAGAATAACTATAAAAGCTGGGGGTGTCAGAGAAACAATGCACTGATCCAGGTTAAGTTTGTGTGTTTGTGTATGTATGTGTATGTATGTAGGTATGTAATTTCTACACCCAATGTGGGACACAAACTTCCGACTCTGAGATCAAGAGCCACATGTTCTACCCACTGAGCCAGCCAGGGGGCCCCAGGTTAATTTTGAAAGCATAGTTAACAAACTGTGGCTTTGGAATCTTGAAGGTCAAGAGTGACAGATGGTAAGGTATTCCAGCGCAAGTGCCCCTCCCTCTAGAACAGTGCTGTTCAACAGAAATGCAACTTAAGCCACACACATAAATTTAAATTTTCTAGTGGCCACATTCAAAAAAGTAGAAATGGATAAAATTATGTATTTTATCTCGCTATCTCCCAAATATTTTCATTTCAATATATTATAAATATAAAAATAATTTTATATATTGAGATATTTTTATCTTTTGTGGGTACTAAGTTTCTAGAATCCATCGTGTATTTTTAAAGTAGAGCACATCTCAAGTTGGACAAGCCACATTTCAAATGCTCAATAGTCATATGTAGCTAGTGGCTACCTCACTGAATGGACCAAATCTTAAGGAATGATTCTTAGCCCATGTGGCTTATTAAATCCTGAGCCAGGATAATAATACCTTGCCGTTCTAATCTTACAAGGATTGAGCTATCTTTTGATAGATTCATTGGTGGGACAGCAAAATAGGTAAGGAATAAGTTGCCTATTAACCCCATAAGGACATACCAATGATTTTTGACCCATCATCTTCCACATCTGAGAGTTCCATGTCTTCTACATCACGATTATCTGTCACAGGCTCAGGTGTGGCAGATTTCTCACTCTCCATGGCTGGTGATTGGGATTCCTCACCTCCCATTCCCTGAAAAGGAGACTCAGAACCAGTGGGAGAAGGAGCATCCATGCTTGGGGAAGGGACTGGTGATTCTTCAGGATCAGGAAGGGTTGACTTCAATTGATCCAGCTTTTTCTTTAAATTGTTCACTCGATTAGCGAAGGTTTTATATGCCTAAAAGAGGAAAAGAAGAGTTACTCCTCTGAGAAAAAAACAAGATGTTACCATTTTGACTTTAACCAGATTCCCTCATTATTATTAACTATATACAATATAGTTATATATACAATATAGTTAACTATATAACTGGTACAAAACAAAAACAATAAATAATCACCTGTCAAGCCTGGAACAGTTTCCAATCTCTGCTTTTTATACTCCCTAAATGAATATTACTATCAATGCAGTTGCCCAAGTTATTTGTACTTAATCCTCTTTTGCTTTCTTCTACCAATCTAACCGACCCAATATTTACCTAGGGCTTAAATGTGTTGGCAAATCTTCTAGATACTGGAGATATGACAATGACTAAGAAGACAGACAAAAACGAAATCCATAAATAAAGTTTAGCACATGAAGTCAAATAGTATGGATTTCTTTAAGAAATAAACTTGATTTTAGAACAGTTTTAGGTATAAAAAAATCACTGTGAAGATTATACAGAGAGTTCCCAATTATCCCTTTTATTAACCTCAAACATGAGTATGATACATTTGTCACAATTAATGAACAAATTTTGATAATTATTATTAACTAAAGTCCACATACTTAAGGCAGACTTCTTCAGTTTTTATCTAATGTCCTTTTTTTATTCCAGGATCCCATGTAGAAAACCAGAGCACATTTATTTATTTCTTTAAGATTTTATTTATTTATTTTACAGACAGAGATGACAAGTAGGCAGAGAGAGAGGAGAAAGCAGGTTCCCTGCTGAGCAGAGAGCCCGATGTGGGGCTTGATCCCAGGACCCTGACCCTGAGATCATGACCTGAGCCGAAGGCAGAGGCTTTAACCCACTGAGCCACCCAGGAGCCCCAAAAGATTTTATTTGATAGGCAGAGATCATAAGTAGGCAGAGAGGCAGGCAGAGAGAGAGAGGAAGGGAAGCAAGCTCCTTGCCGAGCAGAGAGCCTGATGTGGGGCTTGATCCCAGGACCCTGGGATCATGACCCAAGCTGAAGGCAGAGGCTTTAACCCACTGGGCCACCCAGGCGCCCCAACCACAGTACATTTAACAGACGTGTCTTCTTAGGCCCCTCTTATTTGTGAGGTGATTAGATTTTCCTTGTTTTTGATGACCTTGATGGTACCAGTCAGGTGTTTTATAGACTGTCCCTCAAATTTGAGATTTGCCTGATGTTTTTCTCATCATCAGAGTGGGGTTAAGGGTGTTTGGGAGGAAGACCATGGAGGTAAAGCAATTATTGTCATCATGTCACATCAAGGGTACACATAATCAATATGACATACCATTGTTGCTGCTAGCCTTCATCATTCAGCTTAAATCCTATTGATCTGATTATCTTAATGTTCGTGCCTTAAAACAGTGTGTCTTTTTCTTTTGGTTAAGAGTCCTGGATCAGGGGTGCCTGGGTGGCTCAGTGTGTTAAAGCCTCTGCCTTCGGCTCAGGTCATGATCCCAGGTCCTGGGATCAAGCCCCACATCAGGCTCTCTGCTCAGCAGGGAGCCTGCTTCCCCCTCTCTCTCTGCCTGCTTCTCTGCCTACTTGTGACCTCCGTCTGTCAAATAAATAAATAAAATATTAAAAAGAGTCTTGGATCATTAGATTGCAAAATCATTTTGGGTGTCTGGGTGGACAAACAAGAAACATTTTAAAAAAGGAATGGGACAGAAAAGAATATACTAGAGTTGAGCTTTTGCTCCTGGATATAGTTGAATGGCTTCCAGGAGAGCAATGCTCCTACCAAGAACTAGGAAAGCCAGATATATACACATACATATGTGAACACACACGCACTCATGCACACGTTTCAGCGTGCTAGGAGTGCTGAGGCAACCAAAACATAAGTGGCAAGTCCTACAGCAGGGGGAAACCATAAGGAAAGAAAGCTAAGCTGACATTCTGCAGTTGCCTTTTTTCTCAGGATTCTGCTGACTTGGGAGAGCCAGGTAAGAATTTGGTAATTCAGGTTAAAGGACAAGGCAGAGGGCCACTACTACATATGAAGAAAAGCACAGCTTTTTAACAGTCCTGCTGGTCTACAGTGATAGAAATTAGAGACTCAAAAGGCCAAGATTCTGGGGAAACAGAAAGGCTCAACCGCATGTTATTTTAGCTCTTCAAGATATTTCCTGAATTCTGAAGAAGAGGGAATTTAGAAGCCAAGCAGGAAGCCTCTGAAAAGAGTAGTTTAACACAGGCTTAGGTGTTAAGGAGACAAGGATTAGAGTTCAAATCATGCAGGGGAAGAGGGCCCAGTGATCACTCCAGCCTCTCAGTGGGAAAACTCTATGCCCCAGAAGCTGGGAAGAACCAGGAGACAGAGTCATGCCCAAACTGCTACTCAGCCCAAGTCAGTTCAGTTTAACCTCTGATTAACATGATCAGTTCTCATATTATCTGAAAACCCTAGGAAAGGAAAGGGTTTATTCTGTCTGTAGAAAGAGAAATCATCCAGAGACTCTATAATACACTTTCATACACAATGTTGGCACTCAATACAAAATTAGCTAGCATGCCAAGAAATAGGACCAACTGACCTAAAAGAAAAAAGACATTAGAAACAGACTTATAACAAGTGAAGCCAGTATTGGAATTACCTGACAAAAACCAAACAGTTACGTCTCACATGTTCAAGAAAAAAGAGAAAAATCCCTTCATGAACACTTTGGTACAATATCCATTAGCTGAAGCTAAAAATAAAGACTTGTTAGCCTAGAGTAAGATGATGTAGCCAAAATGGGTTGAGGAAAATATGAGGAAGGCATTGCATGGGATGCTGAAGCAAGATACGAGAAAGCCCAGAGGTGAATAAGGAGGGATGGACGTGCTGAGAATCTGCCTACACAGAGAATCTTTTTTTTCTTTTTAAGATTTTTATTTATTTATTTGAGAGAGAGAGTGTGTGAGCATGAGCAGAGGGGAGGGATGGAGAGAGGGAGAAGCACACTCCCTGCTGGGGAGGGAACCCGATGCAGGGCTTGATCCCAGAACCCTGAGATCATGACCTGAGCCAAAGGCAGATGCTTAACTGACTGAGCCACGCAGGCTTGCCTACACACAGGGATTGATTAAGTAAGTGATTGTATTGAAAATAAGGGGGACAAGGTTTTGCACTGTTAGAAAACGCAATTACAGGGATGCCTGGGTGGCTCAGTTGGTTAAGCAGCTGCCTTCGGCTCAGGTCATGATCCCAGCGTCCTGGGATCGAGTCCCGCATCGGGCTCCTTGCTTGGCGGGGAGCCTGCTTTTCCCTCTGCCTCTGCCTGCCTCTCTGTCTGCCTGTGCTCGCTCTCTCTCTCTCTAACAGGAATGAATAAAATCTTAAAAAAAAAAAAAAAAGAAAATGCAATTACAAATAGGGAAACGGAGAAAACTAGAATGAATACCATGGTGCTGGATTAGGATTGGAGAGGAATGTAGACAGATAATATAGATGTACATGTGTGTGTACAGACAGGATAAGTATGTAAACATACATCTATTTCTTAGCTCTGTACACTAATGTGGTTTAGCAGCTGCGATATCCTGACATCAATGAGTACACCTAATACTCAGATGGTTTCTTTTTCTTCTTTTTAAAGCCTTTATTTATTTCTTAGAGAGAGAGAGACAGCAAGAGAGAGCACAAGTGGGGAAGAGGCAGAGGGAGAAGCAGGACTTCCCACTGAGCAGGGAGCCCGGTGTGGGGCTTTATCCCAGGACCCTGAGATCATGACTTGAGCCGAAGGCAGACACTTAATTGACTTAGCCACCCAGGTGCCCCATTCAGATGATTTCTAAATGATTTTTCACTAAAAGGAACTCAGGATCCTTGGAGAAATGACTGACTCGAGGACCAGGCAGAACAGTGCAAGACAGGATGGAACACCTTATTCCAGAAGTAACAAAATGCTCTGAAAATGATGGGGACATGTAAAAGAACAAAGAAAGCAGCCTGAAAAGAGATCCCACTGGCCAAATCTGGGACAATATGAGCATCACAATAATTACTGGTAGTAATTAATTAAAACATAGAATAAAAAGACTCTATGGGTCCATACTTATTTAAATAAATGAATAAATTGAAAGCTTCATGATGAATAAGTTATTCACATTGTTTCAAAAAACCTCCCCACAAAACACTTACTAATTACTCTATTACCTTCTTAGGTTTGTGGTAATAAAGTACCACAGCTTGGGAGGCTTAAAAACAACAGAAATGTATTATCTCCTAATTCTGGTGGCTAGAAGTCCAAAATCAAGGTGTCAGCAGGGCTATCCTTCTTTGCCTTTTCCTCACTTTGGTGGTAGCCATCAACCCTTTGTGTTCCTTGGCTTATAGCCACATCAATAAAATATCTGTTTTGGTTGTCACATGATGTTCTCCCTGTGTGTCCATCTGTATCCAAATTTCCCTCTTATAACAACGTAAGTTATACTGTATAAGGCTCACCCTAATGACCTCAGCTTAATTTGATTACATGCAAAGACCCTATTTCCAAGTAAGGCTACATTCACGTGTACCAGGAACTGGGACTCCAACATCTTTTTGGGATACAAAATTCAATCCATAGTAATTACCAAGTGAAAACTTTTCAATCAACAAGGCTGGAAGATACTACATCTATAAGATATCAAAAGGAATAGAACAGGTAGTGGAAGACATCAAACTTGTGTGATAAATAAAAAATGGAAAGAGAAGAATACAATCAATTCTGTGATATCCCTACTAAAGACACATAACCTAAATCTGATCACAAAAATTACCACATAAGTCCAAACTGGGGGATACTGAACAAAATATTTTGACTTATAATCTTTTTTTTAACTTATAATCTTTAAACATATTTAAAACATTAAAATCAAGGAAAAGACTGAGGAATTGTTTTAGATCCAAGGAAAATAAAAAGAAATGCAATAAATGGAACCTGTTATTCTGGACAGAATCTTCTGCTATAAAAACTGGTCAGTTGGAATAGGGTTTAAGTATTATATAATAATAGTACATAAATGTATGAATTATTTTTGGATTAAATGGCTATACTTTATGGTTGAGAAGTAGAATATAACAGTCTGGCAGAAAAACACACATGAAAATATTTGGGGGTAACATCACCAATTTATTTTCAAATGATGCAGGAAAAAAATGTCTTCATAATGTACTTATGGTGTTTAAAGTTTGAGAATGTGTCAAAATTTTAAGAAGAATGAAAAGCTGAAAGACAGGAAAAGATGAAGAAAAAAGATCAACAGAATTTTACCAGAAAATTAAATTCTTTGTAAAAAGAAATCAGGAGAAGGGAGGGGAAAAATCAAATGGTGATTCTAGAACTGAAAAATAAGCAAACTAAAACTGGTGGGTTTAACAATAGATAAGGTTCAGCAGAAGAGAGAATTAATGAATTAGAAGACTGGTTAATAGAAAATATCTAGAAGGAAGCACTGAGAGAAAAAGGGTGGAAAATATAAAAAGGAACATAAAAAGGAACTTAGTGATGAGATCTAATATATGTTTTTATAGAGTTCCAGGAGAGGAGAGAGAATGGAAAAGCAATAATACCTGAACAGATTAACAGTTGAAAATTTTCCAAAATTTGTGAAAAACAAGCAATTTGTTAGGGGTTGTGACCCTCCAAGAGTCATAGGTCCAAGTCCTAACCCTATATACCTCAGAATGTGACAAGGTTTTACAGAGGTAATCAAGTTAAAATGAGGTCATTAGGGTGGGCCCAGAGCCAAAATGACTGGTATCCTTAGAGAAAGGGGAAATCTGGACATAGACACACACTGAGAAAAGACAATGTGAAGAGATATTGAAAATGGCCATCCACAAGTCAAACTATGAAGCCAGGAACAGAACCTTCCCTCACAACCCTCAGAAAGAAAAAAGCATGCCTGGGTGCCTGGGAGGCTCAGGTGTCTGACTTCAGATTGGTCACAATCTTGAGGTCCTGGGACTGAGCCCCACATTGGGCTTCTGGCTCAGCAGGAAATCTGCTTGCCCCTCTTCCTCTGCCCCTCCCCCAACTCATGAATGTCCTCTCTCTCTTTCTCAAATAAATAAAATCTTAAAAAAGGTCAACCAAGCTATCACTTTGATCTTGGACTTCTGGCTTCTAGAATTATGAGAGACAACAAATTAATGTTTAAATCACTCAGTCTGAGAAACTTTGTTACAGCAGCCCCAGTGAACTAATACATCATTGATTCAAAAAGTTCTACAAACCCCAAACCAGATATGAAGAAGACCATGTTAGACACATCGCTGTGTAACTACTGAAAACCAAAGAAGCACTCTGGGCTCAGCAGAAGAAAGAATATTTGAACTTGAAGACTGGTAAGTATAAATTAGCCAAAAATTAGTTCAAAGGGAAAAAAGAATGAATAAAACAGCCGAAATCTAAGACCACATGGAATATGTAACTAAAATCCTCAAAGGAGAAGAGAGAGACAATGGAAGAGAAGAAATATTTTAAAAGATAATGGTAAATATTTTCCAGAATTAATTAAAGATATCAGACCACAGATCCAAAATGCTCAGTGAACCCCCAAGCAGGATAACTACAAAGAATACATCTAGGCACAGTTAACTTCTCATTATAAGGGAAGCCAGACAGATTGACACTTTTTAGGTAATAAAAGAAAAAAAAATTTTTAAGATTTTATTTAGTGTTTTTTTTTTTTTAAGATTTTATTCATTTATTTGTTAGAGAGAGAGAGCGAGCACAGGCAGACAGAGAGGCAGGCAGAGGCAGAGGGAGGAGCAGGCTCCCTGCCGAGCAAGGAGCCTGATGTGGGACTCGATCCCAGGAAGCCGGGATCATGACCTGAGCCGAAGGCAGCCGCTTAACCAACTGAGCCACCCAGGCGTCCCTAATTTTGTTATTTGGTAGAGAGAGACAGAGAGAGCGAGCACACAAGCAGGAGGAGAGAGAGAGTGGCAGGCAGACGGAGAGGGAGAACCAGGCTCCCCACTGAGCAGGAAGCCTGATGCAGGACTCAATCCTAGGACCCTGGGGTCATGACTTGCGCCGAAAACAGACACTTAGCTAACTAAGCCACCTACCCATTCTCCAACCTGTTCTCCTGATTCTAAAATGCAAACCTGATCACATCATTAGCAAAATTAAAATCCTACAACTGCTTCCCATTGCTTTCAGGGTAAAATTCCAAGACCAATTCTAGTGAACACACACCTTTCAGAACCTTGTTCCTAAGTAACGCTCCAGTTCTATTTACCACCCTCCACATACATGCCCAGCTATGAGAAACTACTCTCAGGTCCACCAATTTTGCCATACTCTTATGTTTGCATGCTTTTAACTATGCTCTTCAGAGAATATGGGATTTTCATTTAGCTAATTACTGCAATTTCAGAGTTTAGGTCCTTTGAGAGATTTTTCTCTGTACCTTCCATTCTCACTCCAAAATTAACTAAAGCACCTATTCAATCCATTCACACAGCATCCTACAGTTACCTCTATTATAGCAAGTGTCATATGGAACTTCAATTACATGTACTCAACAAATGCTTGCTAAATAAATTTCCCCCAGCCATTTGTTGAAGATCCTCTAAAGTAGACTAAATGATTTCCTATATAAGATCACAGGTCAGTATTAAAAAATTATTAAATGGTTCTTTGGGTCAAAATGGTGAACTGACCACTCCTATTCACTGTCTCTCCCTCCTGGGACTCCTATAAAGTGAATAGTTAAAAACAACAACAAACAAACAAAGGTATAAGCAATTAGCCAGAAGTATACCTGGAAAAACATTTCTACAAAATTTAGAAGACAAAAGGAGAACAAAAGAATAATAAAGAAGGGATAAGGCAGGGGAGAAAAAATGAGGTTAGGGCTATACAGAAGGGGAGAAGTATCTTGGAAAGGAGCTGATCTCACTTGCAGAATCCCTGAGCAGTTTTTATCTAGGGCATGATGACTACAGAAGGGTGGAGTGAGTAGAGGGTTTGAAATCAATGTAATTAATTAAAAGTGTGACTACCAAACACTCAACACCACCTCCCTTGCAAGCTCCACACTTGGTAGCCAAGGTACTATGCCCTGGGCAAAAAAATGTGACTTCTCTAAAAAGTTAAAATATTTTGTCAAAAGACTCCAGCCTTCTTTTTTTTTTTTAAAAAAAGATTTTATTTATTTATTTATTTGATAGACAGAGATCACAAGTAGGCAGAGAGGCAGAGAGAGAGAGGAGGAAGCAGGCTGTCTGCAGAGCAGAGAGCCCGATGCAGGGCTTGATCCCACGACCCTGGGATCATGACCCAAGCCAAAGGCAGCGACTTTAACCCACTGAGCCACCCAGGCGCCCCGACTCCAGCCTTCTAACACTCAGCGTTCCTCCTGCCCTGAACAGCCAGTTCCTCACCCTCAAAGACTTCACTAAACCCAAGAGTAAATAATCCCTATGTACAGGGAATGTCTCAATTTTTTCATACCTCATTTTTAAAAAAGATTTTATTTATTTATTTGACAGATTTATTTATTTGACAGAGGCAGGCAGAGAGGAGGAAGCAGGCTCCCCACTGAGCAGAGAGCCCGAAGCGGGGCTCGATCCCAGGACCCTGGGATCATGACCCGAGCTGAAGGCAGAGGCTTTAACCCACTGAGCCACCCAGGCGCCCCTTCATACCTCATTCTTAAATATCAATGGACAGATGTGCTCATCTGAGAAAGCTGAGAAGAGAAGCATCCCAGGGTCCAAATCTCCCTCTGGCCAAGGTCCTATCCATTCATATTTTTTCATCAAAAATCAATGGATTTTTGATGAAAGCCTTTTCATAAGAGAAAGACCAAGAAAACTAGAGAGGAAAAAAACTCAAGATCTTTCACAAAGCAGAACAAAAAGATCAAGATTGAGAAAATATGAGAACATAGAAGAGAAAGAAATTATTCCACAACTGAAGAACACCAATCTTTACACTGAAAGAGCCCTCCAAGTAACCCATAAGGAATGAAACCTCATATGTTGATATATCGTTGTAAAAATTACAGGACACTATGGATGAAGTCCATAAAAGCTCCCAGGCAGGAAAAAAAAAAAGTTCCTACAAATCCTACAATGATCTTGTAGAAAACACTAAAGACAATGAAGTAATGCCTTTTAAGCATTAAAAAAATGATTTTCAACCAGACAAACTATGAAAGTAAATGTGAAAACAGTATAAAGATATTTTGAGATATAAGGACTCAGAAAATTTGTCTCTCATAAGCCCCCTATTTTTGGAAATTAACCAAGGATATGCTCCACCAAAACATGAGAGAAAACCAAAAAAAGAAGATACAGAATCTGTAAAACAGAGTGCTCAATTGAGCGTTATCAGTAAAAGGTAGTCCTAGAATGAGATCCAGACATTTCAAACTGGAGCAGGAGATTGAAAGTTCAACACGGAGGTTTCTGGGGAAAATGTGATTTCAGATATTTGACATGACAGAGAATTTAGAAAGTGAAAAAAAGGCTATGAGAAAGCAAACAATCCAAAAAAATTCTAGGAAAAAAAAAACAAAAAGTCTCTAATATTACCATACCTACTAGATCATATGGTGAACAATGTTTACAGAGCTTTACTATAATAATCTTTGTTTATTAACTTTCAGCCTTTAGAGCAAGAAAGTAACATTTAATTGATTATAGAGTAGAATGTAAATATTCTCCACCTTGACAAAGTGAAAGTGCAGTTTACTGAAGACGGGAAACTGAAGGGATAAATGAGAACTAATGGGAAAAAGGAGAGGGATGTTAATAACCTTATCCTACATAGTGAAGAGTCTAGAGTTAGTGGTCAAAAAATACTGAATATAGTACTACCATGTATGAAGATGATCAACAGATTTAAAACAGTTAAACAATGCTTTGGAAGAAGTAGGAAGGCAGTGGAGTATAAGTTAAATCCTCATCTATCATATCAAGAAGTTAGTAGATATTTCTTAAATAGGATAAATCAAGAAAGAACAATATTAGCATATTATTCAGAAAATATGAAGGCAAAAGCCAAAAAAAAAAAAAAAAAAAAAAAAAGAGAGAGACCTAAATGAGTTAAAAGGGATTGTGTCTAGGAAGTGGGACTGGTGGGATCTACTCTCATCTACTTTTATGAACATACACAGTGATTAAAGCTATTAAAAAAAATTTCAGGGCGCCTGGACAGCTCAGTCACACAAGTGTCCTGCTTAAGATTCTCTCTCTCTCTTTCTTCCCCCGCCCCCCTACCCACTTTCTCCTCTATAAAAATAAACAAATAAATAAAAATATAAAAACTTTGGTATAACACAGGTGGTTTCTTTCAGAGACCACTAGTAACAGAATTTTCATAACAGAATGTTTCCATCTAGTTTTCTGGTAAAACAATAAAGTATGTATACTTCTGCCCAATTTTTATATCCTGGAACAGTAACTAGGCACATGCCCTTTGAAATGCTAAGACATAAAGCTTTAGTAAAGCTTAATAGTCAGGGTATCTGTGAGCTTTAGTGTCAAAAAAAGCCAGGTCTTTTTTTTTTTTTTTTTTTTAGATTTTATTTATTTATCCGACAGACAGAGATCACAAGTAGGCAGAGAGGCAGAGGGAGAGAGGAGGAAGCAGGCTGTCCACAGAGCAGAGAGCCCGATGTGGGGCTCGATCCCACAACCCTGGGATCATGACCCGAGCCAAAGGCAGCGGCTTTAACCCGCTGAGCCACCCAGGCGCCCCCAAAAAAGCCAGGTCTTAATTTAGACTCCTCCACTTGCTGGCTCTATTACCTTATACAAGGCTACTGACCTTCTTCAAAAGTAATTTCTTCATCCATGCACTGGAGGTAATAACGGTTACCCTCATAGAGTTAGAGAACTCATATAAACAGTCACTGATTACAGTAAGCAATCAATATAAGATAGCTTTAATTATTACTTACATTGGCCACCACTTTTACTTCTTTGTACTGTGCTTCATAGAAAATTCCAGCATTTTCCAGTGCTTCTGTTAGTGAGGGCCCATTTTTCACCTGCTTATCTAATCCATTCACAAATTCCTCCAGCTTGGAACTTGCCTCTTCAAATTCTTTGGAGAACTTCTTTCCACCTGTCTTATCTAAAATAACAGAAGTGTTCATTTTAGGATAAAACAGAAAATATAAAAAATTCAATCTTTTGAGGAAAAACCCTTTTATATAATCTGTGAACCTGTTCTTGCTGCCTTAGTCTCAGTATCACTTTAAAGGAGATTCTCCAAGTCACAAAATCCACAAAACAGATTATTAAGACAATTCATGTGAATCTGCTACAATGTAGTCAAGAGTGTGTCATGTGGACACCTATAATTAAAGTAAACAAAAGAAAGTTCAACTAAAAGAAACTGTTGATTGCTTCTCTTCACAAACTGGATGCTGAGCTGCTAATTAGAAGTAACAGGATGAGGCTCAATTCTGTTCACTCAGATTCACTACAGAATGTGAGAAAATGGAAGTTCAGAAAAGTAAGGTGACCTCTGTATGTATCACATGAAAAATTCTTCTTTCCTATCTGAAGAAGATCCCCGATAAGAGTACAAACCATGAATTATTTTCTTCAACAACTGTGATATTACAAACTGTTACTTACTCTTCTAAGTATACGTCTTTCCCAGTGACTACTGGAATACAGCTTCAAATACAGGTACAAATTTTGGCTTTGCTAAAATTTTTATCAGCTGTGTAACTTGCCTTGGTACACTACTCATCTCCTTATGAAGTCTCAATTTCTCAAGTATAAAATGTAGGTTTTTAATAAGCTGGGTTATTGTGAGGATTAAATTAGGTAACAACGGCTAAATTTAAAGTACAGTGCAAGAACAAAACAGGTGCCCAAATGAATAGCTGATAGCCATTTATTTTTTTTTATTTTTATTTTTTTAAATATTTTATTTATTTATTTGATAGAGATCACAAGTAGGCAGAGAGACAGAGAGAGAGAGGAGGAAGCAGGCTGTTCGCAGAGCAGAAAGCCCGATGCGGGGCTCGATCCCACAACCCTGGGATCATGACCCGAGCCCAAGGCAGCGGCCTTAACCTGCTGAGCCACCCAGGCGCCCCCTGATAGCCATTTATTTATGATTTCAAAAATATTTATCAAACGCCTGTTATGTAGCAGGCATTGCTCTAGGTGCTAGGATACAGCAATAAACAAATAAGGATAATTTCTACCTTCATGAGATTTACATTCTAAAATTTATTAACATAATTATTATTTTTAATTTATAATCTAAGGAAAAGAGAGCAACTAACCAGATTTTATGGGGCATTACAGTGACCTTATTAAAGAACATACCCAAACCACATTATTACACATGTGAAATACACTGCCTATATATACCCCAATATACCAAGAAAGCACTAGAAATGAGGAAAAGGACAGAATTTGTTTTAATGACATTTTAAGATTTTTTAAATTATTTTTTTCCTCCTGCTTCATTGAGATACAATCAACATATAACACTGTGTAAGTTTAAGGTGTGCAATGTGAAAGACAAGAATTTACTTATGAAACTTTTTTTCTAAGATTTTATTTATTTGACAGAGAGACAGAGAGACACAGTGAGAGAGGGACCACAAGCAGGGGGAGTGGGAGAGGGAGAAACAGGCTTCCCGCCAAGCGGGGAGCCCTACATGGGGCTTGATCCCAGCACCCTGGGATCATGACCTATGCCAAAAGTGCCCCAGAGAACCTTAGGTTTTAGAGAGCAGTTGTGGCAGTTCTGGTCTTCCAAGTGGTGATTTCATGCATATAAATTTCATGGGGTGCCTGGGTGGCTCAGTCATTAAGTGTCTGCTTTCAGCTCAGATCGTGATCCCAGAGTCCTGAGATCAGGCCCCATGTCAGTCTCCCCGCTTGGTGGGAAGCCTGCTTCTCCCTCTCCCAATCCCCCTGTTTGTTTGTACTCCCTCTCTCGCTGTCTCTCACTCTCTCTGTCAAATACATAAATAAAATCTTTACAAATAAACAAATAAATAATAAATAAAACCCAAGGTTCTCTTTATGGGAGAAGCCAGTCTGATGACTTAAAAATGATGGATCTGGGAAGAAAATCTGAGTTATTCTATTTAAAAAGAAGTATTACCTTTTAAACATTTCAGAGTTTCTGTGCTGCACACATCCACCCTCATTGTTGACAGCTGTTTTTCCTTCAATTCTATCTGATCTTCTGAGCGCTTATACAGCAACAGCTCTTCAATGAGGGCCTGGGACTGAACACAGACCAGAGTCACATTTTTTATTTATGAAATCATTCACTTACTCTCCCTTCCCCCACCAACATAAAACATGTCTAAAATCTAATAACATCAAGAAGAAAGAAACCCTTTGCAATTCTTTATAATTGGGGATATCACTATCAATTTTCATGCCAAAACCGTATTTTTAGTTACATACTTTAAAATGTCCTTTCCTTAGTCAAAGCTAATTGAACATATAAGGTTAAGACTAGACAAAGACCCACTTATTCTTTAAATTTTAATTAGATAAATATAATCTTGCTATGTTAACTATAAGCAAATTCTAATTTAGTAGAGCTTCACAGAAGAATGAACCCCTTGTTAGGGGGGAGGTTTCAATACAGAACTTGGCTGGTAATAGATATTCTGCAAGAAGGTTAATTCTTCCATTAGGGGAACATATAAAACTCCAAGTAATCTGATCCCAACCTGGATTCTTTGAGAACCACTTAAACTTGTTCAAAATATAATTTATATACAATTGAATAAAAATAAGTCTTACTGGACTATATATGAAGAACTGTTAACAAAAGGGGTGAATAAAGCTTTGGCATTTTAAACTTATTCTAGAACTTACTCGAAATTCTGCAACTATCTTAGACTTCAGAGCAGCTTTTGGATTTGTGGATACTGTTGAATTAAACAAAAGGTCATTAAGAATAGAGACACAAAAAGTCAACTAACATTCAGGCAATTTTTCAGCATTATAGTTAAGGGTTTACACTTTGAACATATGTCAAATATGCACATTTAAAGAATAATGTAATTCTTAGAACAAATATTCCTAATGAAATTTAAACACTCCCAAGTGTGGCCAATATAAAAATATATTATTTAGATAGGTCTAACCTACTTACCTCCAACAGACCCTTTAAGTCATAAAGTCCTAGGATTACTGATTTGGAGATACTGAGATACATGGAGTATCTTTTTTGTCTGAGTTTAAGAGGATCTCAATACCTCAAATTAAGAGTGTTCAGGAACAGGACATCTAATTAATCCTGAGCACTGGCCGAAGAAAATTACTGATAAACATCAACTCTATTCCTACGATTTAGCTCTGGATTTCTTTTTCTGCTGACTCAATTCACAGCAAAAAGAAGCAGGAAAAGTTCTAAGTACATTGCCACTGTGGTTCAACTTTGGCTGAAATGATGACTCTTGCTGTTCCTATGCATGCAACTTATGACCAAAAGGATGTCAGAGGACTCCCTTAATCATGATGGATATCGCACGCTTGCTGGAGTAAAACCATCCCAAGTGTCTTGTTTTACCTCCCAATTCTCACTGTCTTCTACCTCGTTCCCTCCACACCTTCCAGTCTTTCTCAATATTCCTCAGTTTGGCCCACAGCAGCCTATCACATGCAGTATTCCACTCCCTTGATCTCATGCTGGGTAAACATGATAGACATAAAAGGAGCTCCCGTTAGAGAATGAGCTTCTGGCCAGGATTTGAGGCCCATGTCTAATCTGGTAGAGTGTATCCCCAAATCGAAGGATTTCATGGCTCCCAAAGAAATGCTTCTTAATGCCTAGTCTCCTCTTCAGCTCTGTTGTTTAATGTCAGCTGCCTCTAACTTTTTATATCTTTCAACCTAAGAGTTAGCCTGGGCACTATCAAGCATTTTTTTTTTTCTTCTTTCACTCCCCCAACTACTCTTGAATCTTCACTCATTTAAACCCTTTTTCTGCATTTCCTTTGTTTAAAAGTAGGTTTTTTTTGTTTGGTTTTGTTTTTGTTTTTTTAAAGAAGTAACTCCATGATGGCTTGTTTAGTATAAGTCACTGGGTCACTCTCCCCATGGTTTATGCCAGGTACGATGTCAAATGGTCTACATTTTCTTCTGCTCCAAAAACAGGAGGTAATTTTATATTAGTTGAGATTTTGTTCCTTACTTTGTGATTTCTTCCACTGCTTATTCGGTTGTTTGTTCAGATTTTCTTTCAGCTGCTTCTGAGTTTTGAAAGTGGTACCTGGAAAACATTTCAGTTTTTGCAATCTGGCATTATGGGAAGCTGTTCTGTCTGTCCACTTCAGTGTCAAAGTTGTAGCATTGAAAAAAGGCAATCCGAGACTGTGTGTTGTTTCTTTCTCTCTTTCTCTTTCATTTTTATAAAAAAATAAAAACACCCACCAGATCTAAGAAGCTGTCAAATAAACATGATTTCTATAGTCAGTAAAATTACCAATTTTAAGAAGAATAGGGAAAGAAGCTTAAATATACCAGTCAACACGTTCAAATGAAGAATTTAACAGCTTCTTAGAAGATGCTATTTTTAAAGCAAATTTCTAGTCAAATAATGGTCATGGTATCAGATATCATCACCAACTTTTATTTAATGACTCAACTGCATGCATCGAATACATAAGGAATAAATAACTTTTTAAAAACTGGTACACAACTAACTGCAAATCTAAATCAAAACAAAGACTAAAGAATCCCAACATATGCTTAATATCAAATAATTTAGTAGAAACTGAAACCCCATTAAAAAATTATCCAGCTGTAAGAGGATAGGGCAGTAATTATTAAACATACAAAAAAATGTATAGTTTAAAACACTCAAAATAAAACAAATGTAGGAAAAGAATCAGCCATTATGACTTAATATGCTTGACTTTCTCTAGTCAATACGACAAAATCCAACCCTCTCCAAACGAATTCTATTTAAATTTTAATTCAGATTTTTACAACCTTAAAATTCAGATTTTTAAACCAGATTTTCAAAAGTATTTAATTTTAAATAAATAGGTCAATTCAGAACCTTATTTTTCATTATTAAGCAACAGGACCAGATCTATAAAATATCTCTAATTTTAAAGACTCATGGACTCAATTTTTTCTTTTAGGAGAAAAAACACACTTACTCAAAGCTTCTCTCAATGCCATAATCATTTCTTCTGGGTACACATTTCTATCTTCCCAGATTTTGAAGATTCGTTCTATAGACTTAGAGACAGATGGATCCCTGAGGACAAAGAAAAAGTGAACACAGACATATAAAAATGTTAATCTATATCTCAAACTAGAAATCTGAAAATAAAGTAAAAAAATTATTTTCCAAATGTCTTCGGATGTTCAAGACATTTTTTTCCTACAGTGTCTAATAGGACTAAAATCTTTTTTCTTTTAATATGACTCAAATCTTAAACGCTACTTAAAAAATTTTTTTAGAGATTTTACTTATTTATTTGACAGAAAGCAGGAGAGATAGCAAGAGGAAGCACAAGGAGCCCGATGTGTGGCTCAATCCCAAGACTACAGGATCATGACCTAAGCTGAAGGCAGACACTATACCAACTGAGCCACCCAGACACCCCTTTAAAATTCTTTAAATTTTTAAAAATTGAAATGCATTTGACACACTTTATTATTATTTTAACTGAAGTATAGTTAACACATTAAAATCTTAAATATTCTGAG
>ML104671.1:12205-25840 GCA_003697995.1 Taxidea taxus jeffersonii | reverse complement strand
CTTCACAGCATCCGTCTTCTGGGTGTGCCATGATTTACCGAACTTTCCTGCGATACTCATGATTTACTTATTTTGTTTTCCTCACATTTAACATTAAAAAAAAAATGCAGTGACAGTGTCTTCATCTGAGAATGTTCTTTCTGTAAGGAAAACACTTCGAAGTAACCAGATTACTTGTGCTTAGAGACACACCTCTTTTTCTTTCAGTTCTGCTACCCGATGTGCTGGAGAGAGCTCCCCATCAGAGCAGAGAGCCAAGCAGGGCTAACGGTGACCCAGCTCTCGGCACTGAGTCAGAGCTAAGCCCAGCTGATTTCAGAGGTTCCTGACAATTTCCGTGGCTATAGTAGCACAGACGAATTTTCTCTTAAACCATGTCTTCACAAAAATCCTCAGTCCTATCCAGGTAGAGACGACTGTGTGGGCAAAAAACCCAGATGCAGGCAAGTACAAGGTTTGTGGGGCCACTTAATACGATGCCTTACTTTTCAAATAGGTAATAGGTTATTCTGGCTCAATGTTCAAAAGGTAGAAAAAAATAGTAAAAAGTGTCTTTATAACTCTTGCTCCTACTCTCCCAGTTTATTTTCCTGGAGACAAGCAACAATGTAAGTTTCTTGTGTGTCTTTCTGAATAATTTATTTTGTACATATAGTGAAACACACACATCCTTTTCTCTGTATTATCTTACACAACTGGTAACACATCGTAAACACTGCCTTTTTATATGCTAGTCTATCCTGGCAGATGTTCTGTCCAAGTCCATACAGAGCTCCCTCTCTCTGTTCTGTGGTTTCGCTGTGAGCGGGTGTATGGCTGTGCTACACTTTAACTAATAATCCTCTACGATGATTCCAAACAACCTTTGTTTCAAAGTTACAAACAAGCTGCAGCAGCCGGAGGTAATTTTGTGCAATAACCATAGGGTAATTTTGTAGTCCGGCAAGTTTTTCTATACAATAAATCTCTAGAAGCAGGCATTCTCCCTCAGTGTGTATATCATACTGAGCTTTTGATGTAAAAACCAACCATCTCAAAACTTGGTGGCTTAAAATAACAAGCACTTGGCATTTATTATCAATCACGAGCCTGTAGATCACCTGGGTGCTTCCGCAGGCACGGGCCAGGCTTTGCTGAAATCACCAGGGCTTGGTGGGTTAGTACGTACAGGCTGCTGATGGGTTGACTTGGGTCTGGCTACCCAGGATGTACCTAGGATGGTCTCACTCTCATCTCTGGTGCCTGCAGTGCTGTTGACCAGAGAGAGGGTGGTCTACGTACCTGTCATCGTCCCGCCTGCTGGCTTGGGTTTACTCATATGCAGACGGCAAGGTTCTGACAGCAGAATCCTGCAAGACCTCCTGGGGGTCTAATCTCAGAGCCTGCATGCCATTGCACTCTGTTAGCCAAAGACCATCACGAAAACCAGCCCAATCCACTGCTTAATGATAGTCAGGCGATGGGAGTCCTATCCTGTACCTGCAGTGTCACCTTTTAAATCGGTCATATGTTAACCCAGTGCAAGGTTCAGGGCATGGAGAAGGACAGAGAAGACTGAAGTGTTGGAGGCCATTTGTTTCAGGCTACCCAAGGCACGCAAGTGCATTGAGAATTTTGACAGCCTTACAAAATAACCAGGAAAGTTATTCACCCTAGTGCCAGGAATGCGTGAGGCTCTCTTCCCCAGAGCTTCACCAACAGAGCGTGTTAGTAGATCTTTGGATTTTTGCCAGTTTGGGATTGAGGATATACTCTTGGTTATTTTAAATTTTCATTTCTGCTATTTTCAATGTAATTAATTTGTATTTCTTTTTCTCTGAATCGTTTGCTCAGATTCACGTGCTCTGGTAATTCTAAGTAGCATAGAGTTTAGGGGCAAAGGGGAGGAAAGAAGTGGGGGATGGAGTGGGAGAAGAAAACGCAGGAAAGGTTGAGATCACAGAGTGGGCGTCTGTAATTGCCATGTTAAGAAATCTGGACTCTACACTACACAGCAAAGAAGAAACAGTGAGAGTTCTTGGGCCGGAGGAGTGACGACATCAGCACTGAGCTGTGTCCTGGGAAGACCTCTGTCCAGCGTGTGAAGGAGGTATGGGAGGGGGGCAATGGCAGTGAGCCCAGTGATGGGTGTGGCCAGGGGATGGGGTTGGGGAGACCTTGCAGAGGTGAGCAGGGCGGAAGGAAGGTGGGTGGAGGGGCGCTGGTGCTGCCAGCAAGGGGTGCGCCATCATGAACTCAGATCAGGAGATGCGATGGGACTCAAGGCTTACTGGGGAGGCTGTCCCGTGAGCTCACGCTTGTCCCTGTTGAAGTAACTGCTGGGACATTTCTGGAGAGGCGTCTGGAAGTCCATCCATGTTGCACTCGGGTGCTCAGGAGCAAAGTCAGGACTAGAAATAAAAATGTGAGAGTCGTGCACAGGAAGTGATGAAGCTTTCCGGGCGAGTAAAGAGCCGAGGACAGCGTGGAAGGTGCTGTGTAGGAGAGGAGACCATGAACAAAGCCTGAGAAAGAGCAGTCATGACGCTAAGGGTTCTTGGCAGCTTTACTATCCGGCGACCCTCTGGGCCGCAGAGAGGCCTCCGTGTGTCCGGCGTGTGGTCTGCGCGGGGCCGTGTCTGGATTCAGGGTTCCGCGCTCCGGCCGCAGCCTCCCTCGTTCCCTCAGTCCGCCGCGATGGCCTGTGGTGCGCGTCAGCAGGCGGTCCCGCTGGTACTCCATCTGATGCCCAAGCGGCTCGCGGGGCCCCTTGCGGCGGGCCCAGCCCCGGGCTGCTGGGGTGATCGCCCTCCAGCCCCACATGGCGGGTAGGTTTGTCTTCCGTCCGCTGTTAAGCTGGGCGCGTAGGGAACTGGGACAGAATCGTCTGCAGACTGGATCTGGCCCCCGCAGCGAGTCCGAGTCCCGCATGTGCTCAGTAGGTAGGACCCTTCGCTTGAGCTGATTCAGAGCACCGGTCAGTTACACCGTCCTTCCCCACCTCCCGGAAGATGCCCTGTCCCGTTTTGTTTTGCTTGGTTTTTAATCCGTAATGGTAGAGACCTAGTCCCTAGGGAGGTGCGAGCTGCTCCCTGCCACTGCAGAATCCAGACGCACAGATATGCTTTGGGAAACGGGTTTGAGGTGCTGAGTTAGCGATGAACCGCTGGGACTACTTGGATATTTTCCACCTACCAGGAGGGAACAATGCGAAGAAATCAAAACTCAAACTTTTAATCCCCGTAAAACCTAGTGGCTCTTAAGGAGAGGAAGGAGGGCAGAGTGAAAAACTTCTCAAGTACTTCTGATGTAAAAATAGAAGCATATTTAAAAATTCCCTGTTTAAGGTTTATAGGGCAATTTAAATGCAAGAGTGAGCAGGTGGAGAAAAAGATGTAATTTGGATAGTTCTTGGGCAACCTAGAGGTAAAAGGTAGGTAGGTATTTGGCACACTTTTCACAGCACTTACGGTTACCAGTCGGGCTTGAGAAGCAGACAGCTGGCAGGCGGGGAGTTCGCATTGTACTTCATAAGCTCCGCTTAATACGGTGACAATTTTATAGGGTGAGTCTGCTGAAAACCCGTAAGATCTTGGGACCTTAAGAGCCCTTTCTACATGGAAGAGGACAAAAATACCCAGCTGAGAAAGGCAGACTTGAACAACTCTCTAGGGAATGACTCTGGGCTTCCAGAATCCTGAGTCAGGGTCTGATCCACTCCCCAGTGGTTCTCAAAGTGCGGCTGTGGGAGGAGCTGCGGGGAGCAAGCAGGGACTGGGTAGAAATGCAAATTCTCAGGCTCCACCCCACTTGCTACTGAAGTAGAACCTTCCCCAGAGGGGTCTGGCTATCTGTGTTTTAAGGAGCCTTCCAGGGGATTCTGATGTCCGTCAAATTTGAGATCTACTCTTGATGGAGAAAATACTTTCTTCTCTTGGAAGAAACACTGTTTTTTTAAGGCTTTAGGTATATCTCAACGTTATAGAGAGCGTATGTGCTCTCAGGCCAAATCTATATTAATTAAACCCGACACACACCACTGCAGAGCTCTGTTTCAACAAAGCTGTTTTTTTTTTTTTTCTCCTTCAGACATTGTTCAGTAGGTGATGTTTCCAAATGAGAAAATGTATTATTTGCAGCTAAAATAGTGTCAGCCAAGAAAGGGCAGCATGAAAGTTTCAAAATGCAAGAACGCATTGGCTGAGTAGAGTTTCAAGTTTTTCTCCCCACCCCTCTTAGAGATAAAAGGTAGATGGTGTTCACTCTTAACTGCTGCCCACCTAGTTATAAACACCAGTGTCAGAACCTTACTCAGTAGGACTGGAAGGTGATGGCCAGCCTCACATTCTTTGCTGGAGTTGAAGGTCATCTTCCCGGGATCTACAGAAGAGGGCCACTTGGTGACATCTCTCTCTCTAAAACTCTTACCGGTGCCCAGCTGATGGCCTGTTCCACTTTTCAGGAGTGTGGTTTTTAAGTACCTTTATGCAAATATGTTAACTGGAATCCATTTCCAAAGAAGGCCGCTCTGGAGCGGACGGCCAGGAAAGAATTCTTGAGATGCCTTTGGTGCAAAATGGTGGTTTATTAAAGCACGGGGACAGGACCCATGGGCAGAAAGAGCTGCTGCACTGGGGTTGGGAGGGGTGGCTGACTATATACTATGGGGCTGGGGGAGGTGAGGGAAAAGGGAGTTTTTAGAAGAACTTTCATATGCTAAAGAGGACCTGCAGGATACTGGAGGCCTTGTCATTGTCAAGTTAAGGTTGTTTTTCCCTCTAGTAAAGCAAAAACATGTTGGGAGTTTCCTGGAAGAGTATCACACATGTCCCACCCAGGAGTGTGGGGGGAGGGTTTGCAGGGTATCAGCTTGTGCTTTGTCCTCAAGGAGCCTTCTGCTCCCTCACCCACCTGAAAGGTTTATTTATTTGTTTATTTATTTATTTTTATTTTTTATTTTATTAACATATAAGGTATTCTTTGCTTCAGGGGTACAGGTCTGTGATTCATCAATCTTACACAATTCATAGCCCTCACCATAGCACATACCCTCCCAATGTCCATCACCCAGACACCCTATCCCTTCCCCCCCCCCCCCGCCCCCACAGCAACCCTCAGTTTGTTTCCTGAGATTAAGAGCCTCTTATGGTTTGTCTCCCTCTCTGGTTTTGCCTTGTTTCATTTTTTCCCCTCCCTTCCCCCTGCAACCCGCCCCCCCTCACCCCTGCCAACCCTGCCTCTCAAATTCCTCATATCAGGGAGATCATATGATAATTGTCTTTCTCTGATTAGCTTATTTCGCTCAGCATAATATCCTCTAGTTCCATCCATGTCATCGCAAATGGCAGGATTTCATTTCTTTTGATGGCTGCATAGTATTCCATTATAGTATATACCATATCTTCTTTATCCATTCATCTGTTGATGGACATCAGGTTCTCTCCATAGTGTGGCTATTGTGGACATTGCTGCTATAAACATTCGCGTGCATGTGCCCCTTCAGATCACTACGTTTGTACCTTTGGGGTAAATACCCAGTAGTGTGATTGCTGGGTTGTAGGGTACTTCTATTTTCAACTTTGAAAGGTCTATTTAAAAGGTTCAGTATGGTCTGGCTGGAGAAGAGAGTTACAAACTCTAAGAGCTACAGGGAACCTAGAAGCAAGTGATTGGGTTTTTCCCCATGATATTTGGAAAAGCAAAGGAGAAACAACTTGCCCAGAATTGCTTACCTTTCAGCTAATTAACACCAGATCGTATCTTAGAGTGAAGTGTCCCAAGTCTTATTATACATAGTCTCCTTTCTTCAGCTTGTGTCTGACATGATGGATTTAGAATCTCAGATTCCACCTTACCTTGAAATGATGGAACATCTACGGAGATGGAAATTCTCTGCAAAGGTCCCTGTCGGGTGGCCATGCACGCCTTGCCTGCTGACCCTCCTGCTCTGGCACGGTTTTGTTCTCTGTAACAACAACAACAAATGGCCACCTACTGGGTGGCTTACACAGCCAACACGTGTTTTGCATGGGTCTAGAGACTGGTGGTACAGCTCAGAGTGTCAGGATGGTCAGGCTCTGCGTGAGGACTCCCTTTCTGTCATATAGACGACGGCCTCCTTGTTGTGCCCCCTTGTGGTGGGGGGAGAGAGAGCATCTGTTCCCTTAAGTGTGCTAATCCCACTCACGGGGGCTGCAGCCTCCTGACCTAATTACCTCCCAGAGGTCCCATCTTCAAACCCCACGCATCACACTGGGAATGAGGGTTTTAACACATGGATTCTGGGGGGATGCAGCCGTTCAGTCTATAGCATATACTCAGTGACATCACTCATATTTGGAGCAGGACCAAGGAGATCTCTGCAACTCTAGCATAGATCATCTTGTTATTTGAGATTCCTGCACAGGTCAATTCCCCCTCATTATTGTTGTTGTTGTTATTATTATTATTATTGCATTTGCAAGGTTTGCACTAGGTTGGACTAGAAAGAAGAGCCAGGTTATTTATGATAAGCAGCAACAGAAGATTTAAGAGGATGCCAGTAGCTGATGGAAGACGAGGAAGACGAGGGAGAGCAGCGATGATGGTGGGTACTCGCTCAGCCCCATCACCTGCTCTCCGGCTTCATCCTGCACAGGCTCAAAGGCTGATGTACCTTCCGTCCAAACACAAGTGGGACAAGGGCCATTAGCCTCCTGCATGGAAAACCTCAGGCTCTTTAGGAACTGGAAGTTGGAACATGCTTCAGATAATTTCAATTTAACAAATATTAAGCATTCACTCTATGCCTGGCACTGTGTGAAGCCCTGTGGGGGATAGAAATAAATATGGCAATGTCTCTAGCCTCAAGGAGTTTACAGTAATGGGACTCAAAAGGGAACACACATTACTCAAAAACAAAGGAAGAAGAAGGTAATTTGCTTTACAGACTTTTTAAAAGTATCAAACATTGAGGCACAAAGTGAAAGTGCCTTTCAGAATCCTAGGGACTCCAGCTCCATTTCTGAGTTTGCCAATGACTATAAGAGCTTGGGGGAGGTCCTTCAGCCCCTGGGGAGCCCGGGTGGCTCAGTCGGTGGAGCGTCTGACTCCCAGTTTTGGCTCAGGTCATGATCTCAGGGTTGTGAGATCGAGCTCCCAGTCAGGCTCTGTGCTCAGCGGGGAGTCTGCCTGGGATTCTGTCGCTGTCTCCCCCTGCCCCCTTCCCCATCATGCTCTCTTTCTAAAGAAATAAATACATCGTTAAAAAAAAAAAAAGAACACAACATTTCAGCTCCCTTTTGCTCCCTATAAAAACTGCCATAGAGTTGTCGTCCAGAAAAATCTCCTGTGTAGAGTGCGTGATACTATAGCCGACCTGAGAAGGGGGAGCCATGAGATCTGAGGGATGCAGGGGTGAGGTCAGAGAGAGGCTTCATGACTCTGTCCCTGGAGCATGAACAGAGTCTATGCAGAATGATAGAGAAGGAATGTGAGATAAGCCATCAAAACTCGAGTGAGCAACTTGGTTGGAGCCCTGAATGTGGTGGGTGAGGATATTTCTGAAGCATCCAGAAAGCAGACAGAAAAGTCAGAGCTTTAAATTAGGAGACAAAGGGACACTATAAAGAGGACAGAGAGATGCCAGCAGAGGAGTGGACATTTCATATGGTAAAGGGGATGTGACCGGTCCCCATGGGCTCCCCCATGGCTCCTGTGGAATCCAGTGTTCAGATCCCACTTGGGGCACTGCAAGCCTGCGAGAAGGATCTCAAGGGGCTCTTCAGGACACAGCCTTTCTCCGGCTGGGGGCAGAGATGGTCATAGACCCTGTCATTCCCAGGGTGGAGACCACTCTGATCGGCTGAATTCACGTCTCTGGCCTGGAGGCTGTGGTGCCGTGAGCATCAGCTCTCGTCATTAAATCTAATGCCTGTCATTCTTCCCTGTATGATGGGCTGAGTGTGGAGCGTGTGGGCGGAGTCACAGAGATGATGGGACGGGAGGGCACAGTGTCTGATTGGAGCCCAGGATTCCTACGGTTTTCGATGGAAAGCACCTGATTCATTATTCCAGCACAGAGGGCAAGAAAGGGACATGGAATGCCCATGAATGTGCATCAGAGAGAGCTAGAGCCCGGGTCACCTGATTTCTGGTCCGAGCTTCCTACGAATGCCTCTTACTAGTAGAAACTCAACACACATTCCTACATATTAATGTCCTTTGTCCGTATGATAACTCTGTATTCGTTTTATAAGACCCACTTAAAATGCTGCTTCCTTTGAAACATTTTAAAGACTTTTCCAGATGCAATAAATCACTTGGTCCTAGGTGCCCCTGTAGGACTTTGAATATATCTTGATGGAAAGCTTAACTGCATGTTTTTCTTCCCGACTAGACTGAGAACATGTTTCTTATGGATTCTGAGTTCTTAACCTCTCATCTCCCTAGGACCTAGCTTGGGGTAAATGCTAATTAAGCAGATGTTTGTTAAATGAAGAATAAATGCATCAAGAAACTATTAGGATCACAGAATAATCCTAATAACGTCTATAGAAATTCACTTCTCCTACGTAACAGGAAATATATTAGTCTGAACTCTATATCATGGGGTTGAATTTTAACGTGGGATACCCTGTGATATTTATGGTGCTGAGAAAATTGTGACATTTTTATTGTTTCAAAGTAATGTTCTATGCAGATTGAGGGGACTTTTTGACTTTGTAATATGTAATGCTAGAAAAAAATATATCTGAACAGAGATGGAATCAGGAATTTAGAATTAGTGAGATTTTTTTGGGGAAATAACTTTTTGGCACAGCAACTTTATTTATTATCAGATCAGGCCACCCTCGCCTTAGGGGCCATAAAACACAAACCAGCGGCAAAGGTCATGCAAATTCAGTCTGGAATATGGCTTTGTTGCGTACGTAAGTGGTGATTTTCGGAGGTGGTGCGAATGAGAAAGCAGAGGGGAACCTCACCCACACTAATGATCATGTTTTTGCTTTTAAAAAAGATCGTTGTTTCACATTTTCAAGTTTCCGCAATTGGGAAGCATTTTACAGTCAGAATCAGAAGCCATGCGCCGGCCTCCAGGCAGAGGACTACGTTCTGATGAGATTGTCACCCAGAAGTTAACCAAGTGTAAAAGGAATCTGTTCGTCAGACTGTCACCTCCGCTGATTTATTCCCATGGGTCGCACCACATGCAACGGAATCTTAACTTAAATTAGGATTCTGGGTTGTTTCTTTAAATGGCTCGAAAACGATAGACTTTGATGCAGCCCTGAATGAGAAGTTATTGTGCCTTCAAAAGAGCCAAAATACAGACTTTTGGAATATAACAAGCAAACATCTCTTGGTGGAAGAGTGACTCACTTTAAAAATTTATTGTGAAGCGACAATCAGTTGATGTGAGGATCCTTTTCCTGAAAGTTAAGGCCGTCACAATTTAATACGACTTTTTCATCTTGGACCTGTGTGGATGGGTTTTGTCTGTCGTCCACCAGGCAGAGCAAATTAAGGCATTCAGAAATGTCACATCTTTGAGTGGAGAGAATAGAATGCCAGGCCCGGGCGAGGCTGATGAAGGGTGCTGGAAACCGTCTCTGGGCTAGCAAACCTGTCAACAATTCCAGCTTGCTTTCAAGGGACCCATTTAACATCGAGGGATAGGTAATTCAGGTACAGGGCGGGTGTGCCAGCACGAATTACGGCTCCTGCATTACCCAGGTCCTAGTCCATGGGACGTGTGACTGTCGCCTCATATGGAACAAGAGCTTTTGTGGGTGTGATCGACTGGGGGACTCCGGGTGGGGAGCGGATCCTGGAGGGATTGGGTGGGCCCAGTGTAATCGCAGTGTCCCTACGAGAGGGAGGCGGGGGAGATTTTAGGACAGAAGGGAAGAAGGCACGAGCATGAAGGCTGCAGGGATTGAAGTGAAGGGGTATCAGCCAAGGATTGCAAACACAGCAGTTCTAGGACCCAGGAAGGGGAGAATTAGGTTCTCCCCTGGAGCCTCCCGGGAAGCTCAGTTTGTGCTACTGTGTTACAGAGCAACGGGACTCTTCTACAGTGGGGGACAGAAATGCCTACATTAAAGGAACTGCACTAGCGTAACTGTTCTAAACTAAACATAGAGCTTATAAATGAAATATCAGCCAGAGAAGAGGTGCCAGCGCGACGTTTCCTTGACATCCCGGGTGACCCAGCTCATCCCTAGACCCCACGCTATTTCCTCCTTTTTACTGTCGTTTTCTTCCTGGGGTTTGATTTGATCTTCTTTCTAGTTCTTCTAGCTCTGCCTTCAGGGTGTGGAGCCTGCCCACGGGCTGGGCCTGGTGCACTGGTCCTGAGCAGCCCAGAGGCTTCCCTCGGGACTCAGGGGCTCCCTGGTTTTTGATGGCCACGGGGTCTCTCCAAACCTCAGGCCCTTTATAAGCAAGTTTGTACGAAAAGGCAGCAGGGCGCTGACTGAGGTTCTCCTGTAAGGTGCTTTTCCATTCCCGCAGCTGTCATTCCAAGATGCAGTTAGATTGGGATTATTTTCCTGAACGTTTCATGAACATGTCTTGCTTTTCTGGACTCCTTTATTATTTTACTATGACCAGACCACCCACAATGACTCCAGATTCATTATTACCAACATTTGCCTATTGATAAAGGACCTTTTCAATTTATGAAGGAGGCCCAGTAACGCTGATGACCTTGGGGACACCCCCGTTAACCAGTATCCTGCAGGGCACGTTAGTGAAAGCATCTCACCGCACATGTAATTCGATTATTTTGTGTTGCCTTAATTTGATTCTCTAGTATTTCTTTTCTTTTTTAATATTTTATTTATTTATTTGACAGACAGAGATCACAAGTGGGCAGAGAGGCAGGCAGAGAGAGAGGAGGAAGCAGGCTCCCCGCTGAGCAGAGAGCCCGACTCGGGGCTCGATCCCAGGACCCTGGGATCAGGACCCGAGCCGAAGGCAGAGGCTTTAACCCACTGAGCCACCCAGGCACCCCTCTATCATTTCTTCTTGCGGGAAATACTAGCTTCCTTTCCTGGGTACCCTTATATGGTATTAAGTTAGGAAATGTTGATTGATGAGTGATGAGGACCAAATGTTGATTGATGAATGAGGTGTGGGTTTTATGGCCAATAGTCATTCACCTAGTAAGACTGTGTCAGAATCCAGCCAGAAAGACAGAAACCACTGTCCCTAAAATAGGGGAAATGGAATATAAAGGGTTTGTTGCAGATGATGAAATGCTGAGAAATCAAATTGGGCCACAGGTGACTTAGAGATTAGCAAGAGCAGGAAGCCGGGGCTGGAGGGACAGAGTGAAAAGGTGTTGGCGCCATGGCCCACGATGGGACTTGCAGTGCAAGTGGGGACCTGGAAGGCCTGTCCCAGGCTCGGTGGGAGCTGAGCCGTGGCCAAATGCTGCCACAGACTGGAGCTCAGAGCGGGTGTTTCCGCCAGCAAGCCCAGCCAGAGCCTGCTGAGGGGTGACAGGGGACGTGCAGCCTGTGGGGCTCAGAGCAGGGAGAAGACCAGGAGCAGGTATGGGGAAGATGTGTCCAGGACCCTCAGAGACATGACCGAGTGACCCTGATTCAGAGGTCATGCTTTCTAATCTCTCAGTGACATGGGACAGTTTTGGAGTGACTGTTTCCAACTTCTTAGAGGAATTTTTATAGACCATCAAACCAGGACTCGAGGTATCTGGCCCTATTTGAAATCCTAAGGGTGACTTTTCAGGCCCAGGCACAGGCAGTAAGAGGTTCACCTGGCAGGCCTCAGGGAGGGCCAGCCTCGAAGGCAGGCTGGGTGCACGGCCTGCACACTGCAGCCTCCACAGCTCTCCCACGTGTCTGCACTCAGCTCAGGCGACCTCATCAATGGGTCTCTGGATCCCAGGCCTTGGATCTTCCCCAGGCTCTTGCTGGGGACAGGGGGAAAGCTCACTGATGCCTTGTCCACTCTACCCTGTTCTCAGTACTTTTCCACTCCAAGCTTCCTGGCTGACCCCAAAGCCCGTGAAACAGAGCGGATATGTGGGGCTCCGTGTCCAGCGAGACAGCCACCATGTCTGCCAGGAGTCCCTGCCCCTCCACCAGTTCACCATTCCATGGGGGACATGCAGCTTGGGGGGGCTTTGTCCGGGGTCAGCCTCTTGTTTGTCCCACCCCATACGTGATTAAAGACCTAAGGTTGCTCATTGTCGCCTGAGTTTTGCCCCGTCTCCAGGCTGATACGATTTCCTAGGTCTTAGAAGCCCAGGAAGGTTTAAAATGGTGAATAAATTAGGTAATGATCATCTTCTTTGGAGTCAGATTTGCATAGCGTAGCTTCATGGCTTTGTCTAGATCATGTGCCATCTCAGAGCATCAGAGTCACTCACAGTGCAGTACAAGCCAAGAGGATTGCATTCACAGGGTCTTTTAAGTCCTCTGGGGGTTTGCTGAACTTGACTAAGTATGTAGTGGCCTTATAGCACTAGATGCATGATCCATTCATTTGGTGACTCGGGCTCTACAGTCTTCCCTTCCTCTCCTCTCCTCCCTCTTTTCTCTTTCCAGTGGATTTCTAGCATACACATCGCCAGGTTTTGAGGACATGGCTAGCTCATGAAGCCTTTGGGTTTCAAAGATCACTTGTTGGCCTGAAGAAGGTGAGCATTGGGAATGCAACCACAAGGTCATGGGTGGTCCACAGTGTCTTTCCTTTTTATTCTGCTTAATGAGATTTCTGAGAAGAAAAAAAGCAGGATTCTCTGCAGTAAGTTATGGAGCAGGTGAGTGTTTAAGGAAAATTGATGATTGGCTCTTCTAGACTGTGCTGTTTCTGGGGTCTTCGTTGTGAAGTTCTGTTGGTTACTTCCTTACCTGTAGAATTTAAAAGCACTGCAGTCAAGAAACAGTTTGTGTCCTTAACTAATTTCCAGTGAAGCTGTGTTGCCACTAGGGTCTCAGTAATTGCCTTTAATCTTTCCTTCCTTCCTTCCTTCCTTCCTTCCTTCCTTCCTTCCTTCCACCCATTTTTATTAAGTACCCATGAAACTCAGAATCTGCCCCTTGCTGGGAAAGCCATCTTCAGCTATAATCAAACCTAATCAAACATCCCAAGGTCGTTGGAGATGTTAATATTTTTCATGAACAGGGAAGCATTCGGAAAGCTTTTGTTCATTTCACAGCATGGTCAATAGAGCTTTCAGTGGCTCTCTGTTTCCTACCCCACCTAGTCTGAATTGTCCCCGCCATTATTTAAGGTTCCCTAACATCTGACCTCTCCTTCTGTCTGAACTTACTTCCGGGTGTCCCCTACTATACAATTTACACTTTAAGCAGGTCCTAAAGGGCCACACACTTGCTAGATTCTCTCAGAATCTAGAAGAAGGCAGCCCTTCTCCCCTCATTGTTTGCTTTCACGAACATTTTCCATGATCCTTCTCAGTTCAGCCTCTGTCTTCCAGCATCCTGGCTGCAGGAATCCTCTGTGATCTCTCTCCTCTGTACGCTCAACATGTCCCATGATTTTGCTCTCAGTCCTATCCTGTCCTAAGGTGTCCGGTGTGGGTTCATGTGTATTGGGCTCATCTCCCTAACCTGGGTAATGTGAATTTCCCCGCTGCAGAGTAGAGCTCATGCATCTCTCCAAGCTGGCTGAGAGCTACTGCAG
>ML104671.1:0-11805 GCA_003697995.1 Taxidea taxus jeffersonii | reverse complement strand
CGGAAAGCCCGGGCTCAGCGCAGCAAGTTGCTTAATGAATGGACTTTGATTGGTGGATTCCCAGTGGGGGGGAGTAAGATGTTTGCAGGGGTGATTGAGTAAAATGCAGAGACTGAAACTAAAGGAAGAAGTTCTGTTTTCTCTCTCTAATATCTCGAGTCGGCATACAGAAGATCTTTTCGTCATTTTACTCAAGGAGAAGAGAGCTATTGTTGGTTTTTGTTTTTTAAGTATGAACTGGGAGAGGGGAGGGCAGATGACTAGGTGGAGGACTGAGGATTTTTTAGGGCAGTCTCCCTGAAAAGGATTGAGTTCAATCAATGGATACCTGCCATTGGACGTCTATGCAAACCCGTAGAATGATCCCCACCAGGAAGGAACCGGGATGCAAACCGTGGACTCCGGGTGATGGCGATGGGCCAGTGTGGGTTTATTGGTAACAAACCACCATCTGCTGTAGGATCTGACAGTCCCGAAGGCCGCGTGTGTGGGGGTAGGGAACGTGTGGGAAATCTCTGCACCTTCCCCTCAATTTTGTTGTGAACCTAACATTACTCTCTAAAAAATATAGTAACATTTTCATAGAAGAAGTATGAACTACTATTGTACACTTGTGGGAAATATTTAGATAAAACTTTATCGTTAGTAAGTATGGTCCTTGACAAATTCTTTTGCACTGGGTCTTTGTACGCGTGTAACTGTGGAGGAGAAACTAGTCCGTTAGCCGATCGCTAACTTTACTGTTAACTTCGCTGATCACCAGTCAACGTCCCGGTTTGGGGGCCCGTGCGGAAAGAAGCTCAGAACTGAGCTCGCAAAATGGCTGTAGAGATTGTTTTCAGGACTTTTGCCTTCTGTCAGCATCCCATGGTGCTCTTAGTCTCCTTTGTCCTGTGGGTGCACATGCATATGCACACGTGCATCCACACACACACGCGTGCACACTTTTCCTTCTCCTCTCCGCTGTAGGGACGCATTGTGGCCACCAGGTGTCGCTACGTGAACACCCCCTCCCCGGCCCCCCAAAGAGAGGAGCCTTGGGTTGCCCATAGCCTTCACTGTGCCACTTTCTGAATGACCTTTAATGAAAACAGAACTGCCAAAGTAGCTTGACAGCAAATTTTATTAGGAACAGAAAATCCATCAGAAGACTCACTATAGAATTGCACCGATTAGTTTCTCTTATCTAAGGCGGTCACAGTAAAAACAGCCAAAGGAAAGAATCAGAAATCGCCCACTTCACCGGGTCCCTGTGCATGGGTGGGAAGGACAGTTTGAAGTGGCTTCGAGGCTGGCTATGCCTGAGTCTCAGTAAGAAGAGGGTGATTTAACTCTGGGCTAATAAAGATTTCCTTTCCAAAGCAGGTGGAGATGGAAACTAATTCCTCAGGTCATATGCCGGATGCAGGGAATCAAGCTGATTGCTCTGGAGTATTATATCCGAATTTACCCTGTGCTCCGTGTACAGCTAGAACAATTACATCATTCCCTCCTGTGTAGCGAGCATACTTAATAAGCCTTAAATATGCATCCTCATGCCAACAGGTCCTTCAGCAAAGGCAATCTGCACATTTCAAAAATCAAAAGCAATTTGGCTAAATGACCTATAGCATAACATGGTGCATTCCCGTGGAAACCGCTGTCTAGACTGCAGGCGTTTCATAAAGGGGCACAGTTTTGCAGAATAAATGGCTTCCCATTATTTAGTTTCTATGATACAACTCATATTGGGGTCTCTTCTGGTCAAAGAGAGGGCATAGAAGTGTTCACAGCTTCTGTGATCATCTAGATGGCCAGAATTCTAGTGTAGTTACAGCTTGAGAGAGCCCTACATAGTTGTAAGCTACTGAAATGGGCTCTAGTTTATTGAAACAGAAAAGGAAAGTGTGGAGATGTTGCAGGGATGTTTGGATATGAAGGCTCTGAGGATGGGTGGACACCAGAGGTGCCGGCCCCAGGGCCACAGCTCACGTAGCCCTACAGAAATGTTGTAGAAAGAGTCCCAGCTCGCTGCTCCTGGGTACCTGGCATGACTGTGGGCACTGGCACACGTCACTTCGGCGAGAGTCCTCTGGGGTCCCTGTTCCTTCCAGTCACTTACTGCAGAACTGAAGCCCTGTTGGGGGAGCATCTGAGTGGCCACGGCAAGGAGAACCAGTGTCTGGATTCCAGTTTCCATAGTGAAAGGCACACAAGACTCTACAATAGGAGGTTCGCCGCAGCTGGGAGAGGGGTTCTGATGAAGGTCAACTGCAAAGCCACAGACATCATCGTGGATTACTGGTGGTTGCTCCTGAAGCTGGGCATCCTTTGTGGGTAGGCTCAGGAAGGTTCTAGGCACATCACCCAAGCGTTTGCATCACTGGTGTGAACCCCTCACGGCAGCTCTTCTGCTCCTACTGCACTTGGGAATCTGACCTGCACAATAAAGACCTCTCTCTCCTGGACAGCTGTGTGCTCTTCTCCACTGCTGGCCCCTGTCTGTCACTTGTCCTGCGCTCACACGCGTCACAGCAGCCCACAGCCATGCTCCCCATGTAGGATTCCAGGAGCGCCTGCTGCTCCCCGTCTCTCCCCTCTGCCATCCCCAGGGTGCTCCCTGGTAACAGGGCTTCGTCAGAATTGCCTGGGGGATCTCTAGCTCCCCTAAACCAGAATCCCTGAGTGGGGCTTGGGCAGCAGGCTTTTTGCAAAGCTTGCTGGGTGATTTCTAAGGAGTCAGACTTCATGGTTAAAAGTTCATTAAGTATTTATTTGGCTAAGAGCTACTGAAGAGCGAGGACAAGAGGCTCTGGTGATGGCTCCGGTGACATGAAGTGCCTTCCCGTGTTCTAACAGGTCATTCTCATTCCCACCTGTCCCGGTGAGGCCATCTCGTCACCGCAGCTCTCCCCAGTGATGAGTCTTGTCCATCCGTTGGTTGTCCCTTCTGAGTGGCCCTCAGCTCTCTGGCTGCGCTGGTCTCTCCTCAGAACTGCGGTCACACCTTCCTGCTGGGGTTCTGACCCCAGGTGCCGTGGGGGCCTTTCTCCGCCCCGCCAAGCAGTTGTCTGACACCAGCTGGGTGTCCCACAAGTCACCGCAGTTCTGACGCTGTCTCCCTGCAGACAGCCTCGCCTCCCACAGGTTGAGGGCCTGGTCCCGCAAGGCCGCCCCCTTCAGACACCCTTATGGAGCCCAGCTTGTCACTCGTGCTTCTGGGCTGCTGGCTGTAGATCAGAGATCCCCACAACCTCCTTCTCCGTTTCAACTCATGCTCTGGGGTGGCCCACAGGGCTCAGAAACGTTCTCCTTCTCCGGTGACTGGTTTCTTAAAAAAGGACTTAGTCTGGGAGCAGCAGATAGAAGAAGTGCACGGGCCAAGACGAGGGGAGAAGGCTGTGGACTTTCCGCGCCCTCTCTGAGGGGCCACTGTCCTAGGGCCTTCATGTGTTGACCAGCCCAGAAGCTCTCCAAACCCCATCCTTCTGCGTTTTTATGGACGCTTTACCACAGAGCCGAGGTTCCGGAAGTCACAGCCGTCCGGTCACTGAACTCCATCTTCAGCCCTACTCCTGTCCCCAAGGTCTGGAGTGGGACTGGAAGTTCCAACCCTCTAATCATATGGTTGGTTCCATTGTGGACCAGCCCCCATCTTTGGGTGGCCCGGGGGTGTTCCGAGAGTCATATCATTAACATAACAAAAGACACCTCTGTTGCTCTTATCATTTAGGAACTTCCCAGGGTTTGAGGAGCTCTGTGCCAGGGATGGGATGAAGACCAAATACACATTTCTTATAAGCCACAATCTCATCCCTTCATTTTATTACCTAATTATGCACTTGCACTAATACCCCTTTATTCACTGTGCATCAGTAAATATAGGACTTTTTTTTAAAGATTTTATTTATTTATTTAAGAGAGAGAGACAGAGTGAGACAGCATGAGAGGGAAGGTCAGAGGGAGAAGCAGATTCCCCATGGAGCCGGGAGCTGGATGTGGGACTCCATCCCAGGACTCCGTTTTATGACCTGAGCCGAAGGCAGTTGCTTAACCAACGGAGCCACCCAGGCGCCCAGTAAATATAGGATCTTGGTTAAATGTGTGTGTTTGTGTCTGGAGATGCACAGTGTATGCAGAGAGCATCATGGAGTCCCTCCTGTCCCCAGGAGCCCGTGACAAGCAATGACAAGTACTTAAAGGTAAGGCAGCTAGGGCATATCTCGGGGACCAGCATCCGCGGGCACCTCAGAACTGGTGACAAGCAGGAGCAGAGGAGGTCCGCAGGGGCCCAGGACTGATTAAACCCCTTTAAAAGGGGGAGGATTTGGGCATCGAACTGTCGGACCCCTCAGATGGAACCCTGTGCCTGACCACTTACAAAGGGCAGCTGCCTGGGAAGGCGCTGCCGGTGGATCTCGGAACAGACCCGAGAACCTCCCCTGCTCCAACAAAATAAGCAGCAGGCGCTGAGACCAGATCCGGACCAGATCTGACCCAGGCCGGGGCTCAGCTGTGCGCACAGACCGACTTCGTGCTTGGTTCCTTGACTCCCTACACGCTCCTGTCCTCTCGTGTGTCGTGCGGGTTGTCTTCTGTCCTGCTCTGTGAGCTACGTAAGAAGCCAACTTCAGTCACGGGGTGACATGTCCTTGAGTTTGGAATCCTGAACCTGCGTTACAATGGTGATCAGCTTCGCTTTATGGCTGACTAGAGCCGACACCGTGGAAGACAGCAGCCATGCGTGCGCCTTCACAGCTCCCGACCGGTAGCTCTTGCATCCTTCCTTTCACTTCTCAGCCTTGGACGGTGAAGGTTTTGATTCGGGGGTTGTGGTTCACGCTTTGTAGGAGGCTCCTTGGTGCTCTCTCACTCAGCTGAATAAATACTTAGGGAATTCTCTTAACCGTTTGTGGTTGTGATCTGCCTTATGGTTGAAGACTCACTCCTCCATAGTAGAACAGCTTTCATTAGGTGCCTAGGGAAGATGTCACGGCGCACAGCTTCTGTGATTCTTCGTCAACAGCGGCACAGGCAATGACCAGTATAAGGCGGTGGTAGAGACAAGTATGGGGAGGAGGGTCAAGGAGTCTCTTACTGCTGTTTATAAAAGTCGTAGCTGCAATTCCACGAGTGCTCCCATGTGCTGGCACCATTATCTGTGCAATCCTCTTGAAAACCTCAAGAGGGAAATTTAAAATTGATCATTCCCATTTTATAGGGGAAATAATGAATGAAGTAAATAGAAGTAACAGCACTCATGACTACAGACTTTGACAGAGGTAAGCTTTAGCTGTGGGTTGTACATGGTTCCCTCATGTTGCCTTTTTGGGGGGGGATGTGAAATCGATTGCCTTAGGGGGAAGTAGAAGAGAGCCACAGTTCTGGTGCGGTGTGGCAGACTCCGTAGGGGGCGGGCAAGGGCTGTCACGGGGGTCAGGTGAGGATGGAGGGATGGAAGAGTCACTGAAATCAGCGCTGATTAGTAGAGGACATGGTCGAAGTGCAGGTGAGTGACATTACGTGATGTTCGCTGCTGCCCCTTGTTCCCTCTAGACCAGGCACCTGCTCTCTTCCTGACGTACGTGTGTAGTTTTCAGCGTCACATCCGCCAGTGGACTCACCCCGTGGAGGGCAGACTGGATTCACAACCGGATCATGGTGAGGCCACATCTCCAGGCAGCTGGTGGGAAGCTGCCTAGAAACAACTGTGTTTTCCAATGCACGCAGCCTCGAGTTTCCAGAGAGGGAGGTGTGCGCTGAGCACCAACCGAAACTTACCACCAGCTTGTCTCATGTCTCCGTGACACTGCTGGAGAGACGCAGTAGGTAATTACTCATTTCTGGGCTCACGTGTCCATAATAGCTCTCACTTCTTAATAACTGCCCTCTGGCCATCGATATCTAAAATGCAATCACATTTTGTAAGCCGACAAAGGATGTCTGAGTAAGACAGGAAGCAGTTTATCAAATCAATGTATAAATGATACAGGGCACAGTTCTCTCTGACCAAATGCAGAGGGGGGCTAGGAAGTGCACAGGCATAGTGCTTGGGGTCAGAACGAGGAGATCTCTTGTTCCCAAGAGAGTGACAGGGCTCCTCATCTTCCGGCATGTTGCTGATTACCTTGTCCCGGGGACTCGGGGGTAGGCACTCACCTGTACTGCTCATGTGCAGGCCCCACACGGGAGGCTGTTTGGGGTACAACGAGGGCACAAAAGAGACTCTGCCCTCCTACGTAGGCTTGCGGGAGGTCTTAGGCTTCGGGGACCTGGGGTCTTGTCCTGGCTCTGCTACCACCGAGCCGCGTGGCTTGAAGCAAGTCGGCTAAGTCTCAAGACGTCACCTGCACCGTCCTGCTTCAAAATCCTACCCTTTTGCCCCTTCCCAGAGGTAAACTAACAATTACCAAGGCAAAGCAATAGGACTGAGAACCAAAGCTGGAAGTCCAAACGGTGTTCGAGGAAATCAGGGCAGAAGGTGCTTACTGTGGACCATGTATTTCCTGGTGCGCAGAGTTCTGGTCTCCACTGTCCTCTGCAGGAGCTCGCAACCTGAGTCTTTGGTGAGAGAGCCTTCTAGAATCTAGACCGAGGCAGCGCCAGAGGAAGGCCCCGAGTAAACCTGTGGCACTTCACCCGCACAAAGGAGGTCTTTGTCGTTTTAGTGGAGGTCTTGTCTCCTCTCTCTCTCTCTCTCTCTCTGTGCCATTTCCTCAGAATACCTTGGAAATGGTTTCAGCATAGAATTCCAGAATCCTTAGGAAAGATATCAGTAGTTATCAAACAATATATGGAGATGCTAAAAAATTATGAAATGGGTATTATTTCTATTTATTGATGTGTTTTGGTAGATGATCCTTTCATCACATCCACTTGCATGTAGATATTAAAATCTTCTAAAGACAAAGAGAATTTCATCCACATTTATACGATAATTATCTGAGGTCCCTTGCCTCTAGTTGTAAGAATTTAGTTAAATGTGCTCCTTCGTCTGTCTATATTTTTAATGATCATTTCATTTTTCTCATTAAGCATTTGAGTTGTTCACTTGAAATCTCCAAATCAATAACATTCCTCTCATTTTATGTGGCTTTCATGGTGCATAAAAAAATAAATCCCAGAGTCACAGAAATGGCTCCAGAATGCATCCCTGGCTGTCTACAGGTCTAAATATCTGGGACCAGTTCCCTCCCCCATGCTTAGAGATGCACCTGTCAGCACTCAGCCTCCTCCGCAGCCCTCCCAGGGAAGGGCAACGTTGCTGCAAAGCTTCGTCCTCATGATCAAAGACAAAATATGCTGCATGACTGGGAGGGTCGGGACTGTCTTCCTACCACCATATGCTGAAGTTCTAGTTCTCCGTGTGAGTATATCTGCATTTACAAGATATTTACATTTAAGGAGATAATTGAGGTTAAATGAGGTCTTATGGGTGGTCCCTAGTTCCGTAGGAATGGGGTCCTTGTGAGAAGAGGGAATTTGGACCCACACAGAGACACAGAAGATAGGTCATGTGAGGACTCAAGGGGCGGACGGTCATCCACGAACCGAGGAGAGAGGACTCGGGAGAGACCAACCTGCCCACATGTTCGTCTTGGACTCCCAGCCTCCAGGACCATGAGGAAATGTCTGTTTAACTCACCCGGTTCTGTCTTGTACCATTGTGGCAGCCCCAGCCAACTGATCCAATAACAATACAAGAAAAGTGATCGACATAGATATGAAAGCCAACAATGGGAGTCTTCTAAAATGATTCCAGGGAAGAGCTTGGGGGAATGGTCCATGAAGGCTCACCGTACTTTTATAGATGGATTTCAGACCAGCTGGAGGTGAGACGGCAACAGAAGTGGCCAGAGAGCTCTCTCATTCTGGGCCTTCAGCCTCTGCGACTGGGACATGTCTGCGTAAAGAGCCGGACAGGTGACTTCCAGTGATGGCAAATGATGTGAAGGTGTCAGGCATCAGCCACGTTGCTCTTCTGGCCAGCTCTGTGCTCCCGCCCTTGGAGCCTGTGTGTCAGCCAGCTGTGGCACCGCACCTGGAAATAAACTCTTCTGGGGCCCCACCTGCTTCACTGAATCACGGTCTGAGTCCCCACTCTCAAGGGTCCATGTTCTATTTTAAAAAGGCTTAATTCTGTCCTTCAGAGCTGAATAGCTGGGGAGGATGGGGGAGTGTGGGGAGGTGCTAGCCGAGGGCATGTCTTCTCTTTGCCTGTAATCTGGATGCAAAGCTGGTAGTATCTGTCATGCGGCAAACGTCACCATAATTGTGCTTTGTTTCTTCTTTGCGGGGTGAGACCACAGGTGGGGACTGAACCTGCCCTCCAGTCTGTGTAGAGCCATGGTGTCCGCTGGTGACTGATGCATGTCTTGGTCCTGAGGTTGATGACAGCCCCAGAGCACCGCCTATAACAGGGCTTTTTCAGGGACCTCGCAGAGGTGGACTCAGTGCCAAAGAAGCTTACTGGGAAACGCAGAACAAAACACAAGCAAAATCATCCCCTACCACCATCACCGCCAACAAAACAAAGACATCTTCCCAAGTACTTGCTTCAGATCCCACAAAAACCTTGATGTACAGAAGCAGGAAGACTATTGTCTCCGTTTTAAAGAGGAGGAAACAGAGAGTTAAAGAAAGCAGACTAAAAACAAAACAAAACCGAAAAGGCAGGAAGCTAGGAAGGAAGGAAGGAGAAAGAGATGCTGGGGTCTGAGCATTCCACACAATGGTGGTCATTCAATGAATCATACCCGCTTTGCCTTTGAGGACCAAGAAGGAGCCAGGGATGTTTTGCACAACAGACCCGCCCGCTCTGCCAAGGTCTGCTTGGGTTGGGAGCCCTGCTCCACCGCTCATGAGCTGCATGGTCCCGGCAAATGTCCGAAGCCCTCTGAGGGGCAAACATGGGATGATGCCACCTGCCTGACAGGTGGGCCGCGATGTTCCGTCAGTAACGCGTGTGCAGGGGCAGTGGGCACCCAACACCGGGCAGGTCTTCCGAAGGTAAAGCCCTGTATTCTGTTCCCGACCTTCAGGTGTGTCCTGGGAGCACAGCACGTTGTTCATACCTGTCTTTATGCTGTGAGTCCTGGTTGCTCCAGTGTTTGCCGAACCCGTGCCCAGTGGGTGGCTAGCACTCAGCACGTGCATGCTGCTCACCATGGAATGTTCTGAGCGCATTGTGGGCGCTCTCTCATTTCTCATCCCACTTTGAGGAGACCAGGGGAGAGAGGTAACAGTGTGGCTGCTGAATGTGGCTTGGCTCAGAGACCAGGCTCCGTGACCCCCAGAGCCCATGCTCGCACAGCCCCACAGTAGCCCTCGCTCTGTAGCGTGAAGAGGAGATCCTAATTAATCCTTGATGCCTTTCTCCACAGCCACTGACTTGGATAATTGCTTTTCAGTTAATGTTCTCGTGATGTCAAACCTTTGTCCCCGGTTCTTCTGTCTTTAGTGAAAGTAAGCAAGAGGGTTTCCATCCCTACAGATTTGGGGTTTGAAGTCTCTGGTGTAGGGTTGGTGTGTGTGGAGGGGGTGAATGTGTGTAAGGCGGGAGGCTGGCCACTAGGTTCTTCTTTACACTGAGATGTGCTATTGTACCGGAAGTAGATGGATCAGCGCTAAGGCTGAGAGAGGAGGTCATTTCTACAGGGTTCGCCGAGACACCGGCTGAGGGCATAACTCGCTCTCCCCTTCTGGTGCGGGTGGCCCGAGCCCAGCGAGGATATGGCAGGACCAGGGCTGCTCTGGCTTCCACGTCTCCCTGGAGGGCTGCGAGTAGAGGGCTCGCCAGGAGTGCTCCAGGACGCCGGTGCTGCCCACGGCCACGTAGTCACCGAGAACCCACTGCCTGCCAGCCATGAACGGTGTGATCTTGCTCCCTGGAGCCTGGAGCACGGGTGATGCCATGTCTGTTTGCAGCGGTGTACAAAGCAAGGCCTAGAGAGCTGTGAGCTGCTTTCCAGCCTCAAAGGCTATAATGACGGAGGCCAGTTATGTCCCAAATTGGTATAAAACTCTGGAGAAAATGTAGTTTACATATAAGGGCCGACTTGGAACCCCAAACTTCAAATTAAACCTAGGGGTTAAAGTCCCTAACAAATCCAAAATATTCCCTTTATGGCTATTTCAAATGGCCTTAAACCCATCCAGAATGTGGCCAAATCCTCGTACATATGCACACACACACGCAGACACATGTGCATGCGTGCACACGAGTGCGCGCACACAGTGCACACACCACACTCCCACACAGTGCACACATGAGCACGCACACACCACACACACACATCTTCACATGTTGCACATACGTGCAAACATGCACTCTCATGGAATTTAAAACACCCAAGGAACTTATGTATCGAACCATGTTTTTCTTTATATTTTTACCACCTCACATAATTAAAAGAAAACTGTTAAAAATGTGGAACAAAAAATAAATGCTGTCTTAGGGTAAACAAGTCTTCAAAAGAAATGGAATGAAGGCAATTTTAATTTGCTGTCGGCAGCAGCTTTTCCTTTACTAGCATTTAAAGCCAATTAGCAAGCATGGAGAACAAAATTCTAAACACCGGGAACTTCTTCATAAACAAAAACTCACTAATCCAGGAAGCGGGATGGCTCACTGCCCAATTACACTCACTAACGCTACGCTATGCCTGGCTGTCACTGAGAGCAGCCAGCAGCTCTCAGAAATGAATTTTGATGGTGTAGAAAACATCTAAATTACATAATAATAGCTTACATTGGTATAACATTTTTATCTGCAGTTAGTCTCTGAACATTCACCGCATCTCTGAGACAGGGAGAGCACAGGTATTTCTCTGTGTCATAGAAGGGGAAACTGAGGCCGGGTGGGATGAAATGACTTACCCAAGAACCCATACTGATCAGTGGGGGAGTGTCATCCTCACTGCTCTGAGAACCCTTCTCATGCTTGTCCCCTTGAAATCCATGAGGACATAAATGCATAAGGGCAGGGCTTGGAGAAACTCTGAAATTGGGGTAGCTTTAGTAGAACTGTGGAGGGCAAGTCTTCTCAAAATCAATGAGCCCTTTGGCTGGAATCCTCCTTCTCTGGCACGGCCACACACATGCCCGCATGTCTCTCTCTCTCTCTCTCTCTCTCACACACACACACACACACACACACACACACACACGCAGACTGTACCTTGGGATGCTAGCTCTTCATTAAAGTGGGCTTTGCATGGTAGCTATTTGATAAAGCTCATTGCAGTGAGCCAGCAGCTTATGACAGGGAGTGATTTTACTTGACTAATGTGTTAGAGAACCCCTAACAATACAGCTGGGGTTTTAAGTCGAATTTTAAAAATAATTGAAGAGGAGCCGGTAACTTGATAAAGAGGAAAGATAAGCAACTCACAGAAGATGACTTGAAGAAAATGAGAGGCGGAAGCCAAAAAGGGAGCTTGGCATACCAGCTAAGGGCTCACCTTTCCCACCCACATAGTGACAGATAAGGTCAGAGGGAGCTGTGGGTCCCAGTTGGTGCCCCTGGAACGGAAGGAAGCAGGTATTCTATGGAAATTCTCTCCCAAAGCTTCATCTGGATTTTGTCAACTTCTTCAAGCTAACCTTCCCTGTTTTTAATCTTCTTTGTCTCTTAGGACCTTTTTCAATCTCTCTATATTTCTGTGCTGCCTATCATCCCACCCCATCTTTGGGGGGAATTTTATTCTTCTTGCTCTTAAATTGAATTGCGTTTTCAGTTATACATTGACTCAAGGGTCTGCAAGTAACAGGTGCATTTTGGAATAATGACAATGAAACTTAAGCCCACGGAGTCGTGGATGTGTA
>RCUC01142067.1:0-17658 GCA_003697995.1 Taxidea taxus jeffersonii | reverse complement strand
ATGCATTTTTAAGAATTACCTTTTTTTTTTTTGCAAGTCATCTGATTTGTTAGTATATAATTTTTTATAGTAATCTGTTATGACACTATATTTTCTGTAGTTATCTGTTGTATTGTTTCCTCTTCCATTTATCATTTTGGTTTTTGAGACTTCTCTTCTTTCCTTAGTTAATGTAGTTAAAGCACTGCCTTTTTTTTTTTTTTTTTTTTTGGAGGAGCACTGGCTATTACTTTCAATGTTATGTTATTGCTTATTCTGGTCTCTATTTTATTTCTGATTTTTCTCTGTTACTTCTCCTCTACTAAATTTCAGCTGAGTTTCTTCTTTTTCTACTTCTCTGTGGTGGTATGTTTATTTGAACTTTTTTTCTTAATACAAGCATATAACATAAATTTTACTTTAACATCTACTTTTGTTGTATCTCATAGGTTTTGGAATACTATGTTTTCTTTTTCTTTTGTTTTGAAACATAGTTTGATTTGGCATTTGATATCTGACCACTGGCTTGTGCAGTAGTGTTGTTTAATATTTACATATTAAATATTTAATATTTACAGTGTAAATTTTCCAGCCTTCTTTATTGTTGATCTTTTGTTTTGTAGTACTGTGGTTGAAAACCATACTGGATAGGATTTCAGTCTTCTTAAATTTGTAGTATTTGTTATACCTCTTTTTATGTGATTTAACCAGGGGATTCTTCTGTGTGTACTTGAAGAAAATCTGTACTCTATATTTCTTGGATGGAATGTTTATTTATATATTTTAGAACCATGTGTTCTGAAGTATGCTTCAAGTAAAAAATATTCTCTTTGAAAAAAATAATAAATTTAATTGAGGGTATGCATTTAAAACAAAGCATATCAGAGGGGAGGTGGGTGGGGGGATGCATAAAATAGGTGAAGGGGATTAAGAACACCCTTATTATGATGAGCACTGAGTAATGATGTATAGAATTGTTGAATAACTACATTGCATACTTGAAACTAATATAGCACTGTATATCAACTAGTGGAATTAAAATAAAAAACTTAATGAAAAAGCCAATGGTAACCCCTGATAGATACTGTTATGGTCTGAATAACATAATATGTTGAAATCCTAATTCCCAATGTGCTGATATTAAGAGATGGGATTATTTGGAAGGTTATTCAGTCAGAAAGGTGGAGGCTTCATGAATGGGATTAGAGCCTTGATATATAAAAGAGACCCCAGAGCGCTAGATCACCCCTTCTGCCATGTGAAGACACAGTGAGAAGGCAATGGCTATGAACCAAGAAGTGGGTCCTCAGCAGAAACCAAATCTGTGGATTGCTTGATCTTGGACTTGCCAATCTCCAGAGCTGTGAGAAATTTCTACTGTTTATAAGCCATCCAGTCTGTGCTAATTTGTTACAGCAGCCTGAAGGGACTAACACAGAACTACAAGGAATCTCTAGGGCTTTGATGTTCAGAGAAAATCTGTTTTCTCTGCTCTTATGGTTGCCCTTAAATTTCTTTTCCCTTTACCTCAACCTGAGACCCTTGGTAATACATATGTGTGACATATAAAGAAGTAGAGATTATTAAGTAAAGTAAATCTCTCTTTTAAGGCCAGAAAGCACTAGAGGACAGGAATTTGGATAGTTCAATTTGTCCTGACACTCATCATCATAGTTTTAACTATGAAGGAAGGAAGGAGTCCCTGTTTCTCTTCTCCTCATATCTCAGAGCTCTGGATCCTGAGAGAGCATTTACAGCAACTAGCTGGATATGGTTGTAGAACATAAACAGGGATTAAAAAGAGAAAATGTAGTATGGGCAGGAAGCCTATGTAGGCAAGAACTTCTGGGTGAAATTAGTTTTAAATGGGGAAATCTTTGTGAAATTTTCCCTTGAAGGGGGTAAAGCAAGATTAGGATGGGTGAAAAACATTTAGGTGTTTGTTTTTTAAGGCTCTGAATTGATCTATAACTCATTCCCTGATGAATCTAAAACCAAATCCTCTGGAAGCAGATAAATACCTGAATCTTGAGAATGCTAAACTTGTTACCTAATGTATTGAGTTTTTCCAAGAGCATTACAGATAACCATTAAGCTCATTAATGCATATACATTAGCAACAAATGGTCAGTTGATGTTACTCTTCCTAATGGTTACATTTTAAGGGATTTGTAAACTATATGAAAAATTTTCTAAAGTTTGCCCTGAAAAACTATTTTTAAAGTATTAATATACTTTATTCAGCTATTATAACTATAATGATATAATAATAAATATTTATTAAATGCTTAAAAATATGACAGGTATAGAGCTAAGCACTTGATATGAATTATCTCATTTAACTATCATAATAACCATGAAGTGTATCTCATTAGTTTCATTATGTAGTTGAGCTAACTTCCCCAGGAGCACACAGCTTTTAATGTTGGAAAAAAAAAAAAGCACTGAGAATGTCTAGACCCAGACTTTTAATCACTCTATTAGCTACCTATGACTGTATAGCAGATCATATCATGAATTTTTTTTTAAGATTTTATTTATTTATTTGACAGGCAGAGATCACAAGTAGGCAGAGAGGCAGGCAGAGAGAGAGGAAGGGAAGCAGGCTCCTTGCTAAGCAGAGAGCCCTATGTGGGGCTCGATCCCAGGACCCTGGGATCATGACCTGAGCTGAAGGCAGAGGCTTTACCCCACTGAGCCACCCAGGTGCCCCCATATCATGAATTTACAGGCTTATAACATACATTGGGGATCTCAGAGTTTCTGTAGGTCAAAACCCTGGCACAGCATAGCTGGCTTCTCTGCTTTGGAGTCTCACCGGGTTCCAATACAACTCTTGATTAGGGCTACAGTCATATTAGAGGCTCAAGTAAGGAAAGATCTCCTTTCAGATTCTCCCAGTTGTTGGCAGAATTCACCTTCTCATGGTTGTAGGACTGAGGTCTCTGTTCTCTTGCTGGCTGTCAACTGGGAGCAACTCTTGACTCCTAGAAGCCAATCCATCTTTCTTTGTGCCTGGCCCCCTTCACAGACTGTCTTGCAACCTGGTAGCTTACTTCCTTAAAGCCAACAAACAAGAGTCTTTCTAATGTCAGCTGACTGAGATGGGGTCATAAATACCATAACATAATCACAGAAGTGAATTTCTACTACATTTGCCATAGTCTATTGGTTGACAGCAAGTCACAAATCCTGCCTGCATTCAAGAGGAGGAAATTATACAAAGGTGTGGAAACCATGAGGCAGATCTCACTGACTTTAAGGTTCTTCCACCACAACTGCTAGGCAAGTAACAAAATGGAATCATGCTTGTGTCAACTTCTCAATTTTTGCCAAATGTGCATATGTTATTTACAATATTTTAATTTCCTATATTTCCTTAAATACTCACTTTTAAAATAATTATAAAGAAATTTTACAACACAGTCAAAAAGGAAAATCAATATTACTTGTCATAAATAGAAGGCAAAACCAAAGCTAAGTAAAATGTAAAATAAAATTTAAAAACAAAGATTTATATTGTACTATGTATTTGCCTATATGGTCTCATTTAATCATCACACAATTCATAGTAAGAAATATCATCCTCTTTCTTAAAAATATGGAAACTGAGATCCAGGAAAGTTTGGTTAGCCACTCAAGATAACACAGCTTGTAAGTGGTTGTAACAAGATTCAAGTCCATGGCTAATGGCAGCCAAAGTGCATAGTCTAAACAGCACCCAACTTCATTATGAATCCCAACTTTCCTGGTTCCTTTTCCTAACTCCACTGTCTCCTCAGCCTTTCTCCTAATCTCCTCAAATCTGAGATCCATCTTCAAATACCAGAAATAAACACTATATATAAAAATGAAGGGCAAGTAAAAGTATGCTCAGGTTCTAATCCTAGCTTTACTTCTTGTTGGCCTCGTCCCCTGAGGCAAATTATTGCCTTCCCTCAATTGTCTCACTTATAAAATGGGGATGATAATAGTAGGTGCTTAATAAATGTAAGAGTTAACATTTCAATACTGTTTTTGTTATAACCTCAAAGGAAAATGTCCAAGGTGCCTAAGTGTTGTGTCCATGTTTATTGAAGTTAGGTTTTCAATCCTTCTAGAAATAAGTGAAAACAGAAAAAAAAATTGACATAATGCATTATTTTTCATTTTTTTGTGTGTGTGTTTTTGAAGCTTACTATAATTAATGACATTTAGGGGCAATGTTGTTGAATAGGACTGAGTAGATGGGATCTTGAGCCCAAAGCAAAGAGTTGGTCTTAGCTAGGAACACAGTCAAGATACCCTTATCATGAGAGGGAAGATTACATTTGTGGCCACAGATGCAAGCAAGTGGGTCCCTGCAATGGGCGGAACTTGTGGTCATTCTTTTCTTATTGCTCCAAGGACAGTGCATTGTAAATTCTTCCTTCACTCTTCTACGATGTTAATTTTGGAAAGTAAGTGATTTTTATTAACATGAAAACATGCAGGTATTTCTCCCATCTTAAATAGAAAGAACTCTTTCTTGACCCAACTTCTTACTCCAGTTATTACCCCATTTCTCTCTTCTGAAAGAGCTATTTATAACTTCTCTCTCCAAGTTTTCTCCTCCCATTCTCTCTTGAATATACATTGGTCGTGCTTTCACTTCCACCACCCCACAGAAACTTCCCTTGCCCAGTTCACCAAACTCTTCCATGTTGCTAAATTCAATTGCTGACTTTGGTCCTGATCTTACTAGCCCTCTCAGCAGCATTTGACACAATTGCTCCCCCAATGAAACATTCTCCTCCAGCTCCACACCCTCTGAGTTCCCTTCTGGCTTTCTGCTGACTCTTCTATCCTCCAAATTTACAACACAGGTGTGTCCCACAGTTCAATCTCTCTTCCATTTGTAGTCATTCCTTCGGTGAGCTCAACCCAGGGTGTATCTCCCAGTCAGAGCTCTCCGTATTCCAGGCTCCTCTGTCCTACTCAACATCTCCACCACTGGAACACACCAAGCTTAATCTGCATACAAAAGGATCAACTCTTCTCTGCATCTCTATAAATGATAGTTCCTTTCTTCCAATTCCTTAAATGAATAGCATGTAACAGATAAACAGCCCTGTGACCCTTCTCTCTTACGTCACTCACCCAACATATCTGAAATTCCCATAAGGTCTACTTTCTACTCTCCCCAACATCTTTGTTGTGTGCTTGACCAAGCCACCATCTTCTCCTTCCAGGATCCTTGCAACAAATCTCCTAACTGATCTCCCTGCTTCTGCCCTTGCCATGACTCCCCTTTCAATAGCCTAAAATCACCAGGCAACCAGAGTGACCTAATAAAATGGAAACCAAATCTTGTCATGCCTCTGCTCAAAACTGTCCAAGGATGTTCTTGTCACCCAGAAAAGCTAAAGTTTCCCAGTGACCACTAAGGCCTGATGTCATATGTCTTCCATTGTCTCTCTGGTGTAATTTCTTACTATTCTGCACCTTGTTCAATAGCTCCTGTCATACTGGCCTCCTTACTGTTCCATGTACATGCCAGGACATCTTCTGCCTCAGTGCTTTTGAACTTACTATTCTCTTTTTATGAAAGAGAGGCCTACCCTTAGCAACTTCTACAAAACTACAAATCCCATCCAACACTTTTTGCTTTACTTTTTCCTGCATATGCTTATTGATATTTTATATATATTTATTTTTTCATTTTGTGCTTATGTTCCAGCAGAAAAAGACTTTTTGTCTGTTTTATTTACTGCTAAGTTCCTAGGACTTGAAGCAGTGTCTGGCAAAGAGGGAATGTATGTGTTTATTGAATGAATTAAGTATCATCAAAATGGTATGATTTATCTAATTATAGTTATTTTGTAATGACCAATGATAGAGGTTCCCCCCCGCCAAGTTCTGCATGGGTCTAAAGAGAAAGAGCACTTCATTAATATAACTACTACTCACACATTCCAAGCAATTCAAAAGTCATCCACAATTTGATTATTTTATATGAAGAAAAAGATAAACTTATTGATGATAATCATTTCAAAATAGGTACTAAAGGCCAATGATGGACATAAAATTGTAAATAAAAAAATGTGAAATGGAAAATGTGAGTAAGTAAATATGAATTTATCTTTAAAGGGGGGATTTCCTTAAATACACACTAAAAAGCTGATTTGGACTTAATGATACTTTATTTGGGAATTTTGCTGTGGACTGCTTTCTCTGGGCAAATATGAAAGATGAGTTACAGAAAATTAAAGACCCAGGGTGCCAAAAGTAAGCACCCAGCTGCTGACTAATCAGACAGTGGCAAAGTTTTTTAGGGGAGATTAAATTTAACTATATCTTCACTTTTATCATGAATTAAAGATTCTCCTAGTTCTTTCTTGAAATTCAATGTTAAAAGAGATAACGATTCTCTTAGTGTCAAAATGCTCAACTACAGAACCTATCTTTATTCATTTGAAGGCAAAACCCTCTAAGTCTATGAGACATGTTTTTCATAATTGTTGGGCATCATGACACACAGCTAATGAAGAAAAACCACTAATCATAAAATGTATTTAGTGTTAATCATTTCAGATGTAAACGGATTCATAGTAGGCTTTCAAGGTTTCCTTTTTTCTTTTCCACCTTGAGCTAAGTTCTTTGTTTTCTGTGTAAAAGAGGGAAGTAACTTCTGGAAGCTAAAATAGCTATGAGTATTATTGTCTCTTGGCTGTAGCTGTTTATAAAACACTTGATTTAAGATTTAAATAAGAGTTCTTTTGACGGCTTCTAAATCAAATAACACAATGTAAATACAAGTTTATTGTTCAACTATGGGATATTTTATTTAATTATTTGTGACAGGGAAAAATTAATTTATCTATAATTTCCTGCTGCCTCTCAAGCAGAGAAGAAGCTGTGAAGACCCTTCTTGCTGAGCCTGCTGTGGCCATGAGAACACAAAGCAGAGGTCAGAGCTGAATTAGAGCCTGTTGTGCCATGTATGTGAAAGACTGGAGCCAGGCAGTGGGAAAGGCCGTTTAAAACAAAGGTTCCAGAAAAAGGAAAATCTAGCTGTTGGTAGTGGATAGTGGATTGTGGGGGAAAAGGAGAAATAGGAAAGCTGACATCCGAGGAAGTAGTTTTGAAGGGAAAAGGAAGAAGAAATCCTTAGATAAATTTTTATGAAGTTTTCCATATAGTGACATGACCATTTTTCTGATTGCTATTTTTTCTAGTATACATTAAACAAATACTTAGCTATTAAAATTTTTAAAAATTACAACCAAGTAAAATTATCTTGTATGCAACCAAAATCATACAGCAATCATCCAGCACACCATGGTCAGCACAACTGGGTAACAAAAGGCAGAACAATTCTCTGCTACCTGCGTTAATTCCAGTAGATGAATACTGTAGCACAGAAGATATTTTAGGAGACAAAGAAGATTTGCAATCTCTGTAGTATTGGGTCTTATTCAAAAAAGTATTTTTGAGTTTTAACTAATAGGTCATAAAATGGCATTAAAATGATCTAGGCAGAAGAAACCCCAGGAATGGAGTACATAGTTATGAAGCTTAAAATAGAAATCTCTCAGTAACTGAACAAAGCTGCCTAGTTTTAATGGGAATTAAGACTCTCTGACAGAGTCAGAATGGATCAGAAGAAGGACTTTCATTATTTAGGATCAGGTGGCAATTCACATTGCTTCATATAAAAATTCCGAATGAAGAAAAAGAGTAAAAGATGAAGGAATGATTTCCAAGGATAAAAATAAAGGGGTGCCGGGGTGCCCGGGTGGCTCAGTCGTTAAGTGTCTGCCTTCGGCTCAGGTCATGATCCCAGGGTCCTGGGATTGAGCCCCACATCAGGCTCTCTGCTCAGTGGGAGGCCTGCTTCCCTCTCTCCTGCTCCCCCTGCTTGTGCTCCCTCTCTCACTGTGTCTCTCTCTGCCAAATAAATAAACAAAATCTTAAAAAAAATATAAAGGGGTGCCTGGGTGGCTCAGTCAGTTAAGCATCTGTCTTAGGCTCAGGTTATGATCCCAGAGTCCTGGGATCAAGCCCCATGCAGAAATCCTGCTTCTTCCTCTCCCTCTGCCTGCTCTTCTGCCTGCTTGTGCTCTCTCTCTCTGTCAAATAAATAAATAAAATCTTATAAAAAATAAAAATATTAATGCACTACCATGTTAAGAAAAGAGTATACAGTTGTCTCAATAAGCAATTAAAGAACAAGATGTATCAAATATATGTTCTATGGGTAAAACAAAGATTTCCTGAAGCCCCACAAAAGTGGAAAAAACATATTTAACTCTGTATGTTGCTCCAAGGAAACCTCCAACTGGTCTTTGGAGAAACCCAAATTCACTTTCCTGAAGAGAACCTCTTATGGCCACAGTCATCTTTTTTTGAGATTTATTTACTTGAGAGAGAATGCAAGAGAGAAAGAGTGAGAGAAGGCGTGCTCTCAGGATGAGGGCAGAGGCAGAGATAGATAAAGGGAGAGAAACAGACTGCACTGAGTGAGAAGCCAGACATGGGCTCAATCTCAGGAACCTGAGATCACAACTTGAGCTCAAAGCGAGAGTCAGATGCTCAACCAACAGAGCCACCCAGGCAACCCTGCCATTTTTCTAGTTCTCTTTTTGGAGATGTTCCAGAAAAAGAATTAGAAAAATGGCAAGGTTGCCGGGGTGTTTCATAAATGCCCAGGAGTTAAGGTCAAACAGATCTGGAAAAATCCCACATATCTAAAGTGTCATAAGACCAGCATGCAACCCATGTGTACCATACAAAGAAGAACATAGATATCTGATTTCAAAGATGTATCCCCTCAGCCTTGAGGAGCAGAATCAGAAGCAAAAATTTTTAACTGCCAATATGTTCTTCTCATTGACTATGAAAAGCTCCAGAAGATTTGCAACATGTTTAAGAAAATCTAAGAAGCATTATGTAATCTAGCTAACAAGGCCAACTTTTATAAATGTGCATAGTATTTTGGGGTACATAATAATCTCATTGTGGGTCAGAGGTGTGGCTTGGCCTCTGGTAACTTCCTTAGTAATTTTTCTCTTCAAAATCCCAATACAGAGAAGGAAAGAGGAGAGAGACCAAAACACTGGTAAGGTTAAATCTTGAGTTATGGAGCTTGATAAATAGATACCTCAATGTCTCTTAAAATGGAATCATTTTCTAAAGTCCAGCTGTTTTTGGCCAATTCAGCAAGATAGTCTCTCCTGGTATGTGATGCCCAAGCTCATTATGTTTCCTGAAATGTCAAAAGAGGCTCCAGAGTAGGATGATTGTGTTTTATCCAAAACATGGATTTTCTTAAATCCATGCAATAGAACCTTCCCTTCCCATAGACAGAGAAACCGGGCATAGGAACTCAAGTAAATTATAACACTTTGAAACAATTCATTTAATCAAAATAGAGTATTTTGATTTTCATGGAATCTTTTGGCATTAAAATGCTCTCAAAGGCAAACTCTGCTTCAAAAAATTAATTACTGGAACATTCCCAAACACTGTAGACTGGCAAACTCCAACCAAATAAAATGTTCAGTTAACATAACGAACATAACATAAATTGTCTCTCAGTATGAATAAATACATATTTGTGTTTCTTCTCATCTAAGAAAACTATTTACCTCTTTCTCCATTTGTAATCCTTCTGCTCTAATATTTCTTTCAAATACTTCTCTCTTTTCAGTCTGTGGGTTGGATTTTCTGTACACAAGAATATAGTCGATTCGACACTTTCCATCTCTGAAGTAAAGCCCATTTGATTTGTTTTTTTCTGGCACTGTCTGCACACAGAGAGGAAAAAATCAGTTTAAGACACTCATAAAAATGGGCTTGAGGCAATATTAAAGAATTATAAGTAAATGAATTTTTCACTGTGCTTTACCAAGATCATATTTTTATTAACAAAAAACATAAACAGTAGGGAACAAAAAATAAAAATTGGAAAAAGAATTGAGTGAAGTGGACAAAGCTTAAGATACCTAACAATAATACCAAATGTTGGCAAGGATGTGGAACAACTGAAAATGATCATATTCTAAAAGTGAGAGTGAAAACTGATATACTTACTCTGGAAAACACACTGGCATTAATTTGTTAAATTGAACATTTACATAACATACAACCCGTAACAAGAAAAATCCTTATTAAAGCAACTAGGAAACATGTATATGACTAACTATAGCAACATTGTTCATAAGAGTAGAAAATAAAAAATGTGAATCAACTCAAACGTCTATGGACAGACAAAGAGGTTAAAAAATTATAGGATGGTCATATAGTGGAATATTATGCAGCAATAAAAATGAAGACATTGGGAGATGGAGAGGAGAAGTGAGTGGGGGGAAATCACAGCCTGTGACAAATCATGAGAGACTGTGGACTCTGAGAAACAAACTGAGGGTTTTGGAGGGGAGTGGGGAGGGGGTTGGGTGAACCTGGGGGTGGGTATTATAGAGGGCACGTATTGCATGGAACACTGGGTGCGGTGCATAAACAATGAATTTTGGAACAATGAAAAAAAATAAAATTAAATTAAAAAAGAATGAATGACCTACAATTACATCTAATAGCAAGCATGTATCTTAACACAATATTGACAGAAAAAAAAAAAAGTCACAGAAGACTTCATGCTACATGATTTAATAAAGCACAAAATAAAATGAATCTAGGAAGAAGTTGTTAAGGCTATATATGTGTATAGTAAAGCTATTTTTAGAGCAAGAGAATAAAAAAAGCAATGATTCAGGAATATGGTAGAGGGTTGGGATTAAAGTTGCTTCAGTGGTCTTAGTATTATTCTAGTTCAACATTCCTCAAAAATTTTGCTCACCAAAAAAAAAAAAACTTTTACTTTGTGATATCTGTGTGCATATATAAACATACCAAGTATCTGAGACAAAAGTTGACAAGATAATACTTATCCTTTTATAATACTTGCATACATGCTAATATTAATTTTCCATTCCACTAAAAATAATTGGGAGTTAGTAACCCAAAACTAGGTTGCCATCATAATTTGAAAAATACTTAGCTCATCAGTTGGATGGTAATTCAATTGTAATTTTAAAAACTTACATGTAAGTTATAAATATTATTTTGTAGTCATCACACATATAAAATTTAAAGAACAAAACAGTAGGTGTAATTTTCTCCCAGGCTCCATAAGCTTATTGTAATCATGTACAATACTGAAAGAGACATCAAGTACAGGCTAGTTAGGCTATAGCCCAGTTTCTCAGGCTGATAGATTTCAAAAACATGTCTATGAACCTAGCAAGTGGAAATGGGGGAGTAGGGGTTGGCTGCCTTTTCTTTAGGCCCAGTTTACACCAGTTTTCAAATAGTGGTATATGGGAGACAAACATGCCAGGCCTCCAAGGTCATTGCCAGAATGTACATTTTTGCACAAGTGCCATGCATGCTGTCTCATCCAAAAGGGAAAGTGTCAGCCAGGAGGGATGGAAATGTCACATCCCATGTCTTGGTGCAGACATTCTCAATGGATGACCAGTCCTCACTGATAATTATTATTATTTTTTTTTACTTTTGCTTTAAGAGGTACTCAGAGGTCTCCCCAAATAAACACTTTCTTAACAATTATTTACCAAACAATGGAACTATTCTGTAGACTGAGCACATTACCATCTGTCTGCAAAAAAAAGGTTTCAGTCACAGTACCAGGAGGAGGGTTACCAAAGACTTAACTTTCGTGAGACTGTTTCCCTATCTGTAAGTTAAGGAGATAAGACTAGGTGCTCTTTGAGGTCTCTTTTGAGATCCCTCCTTTCTGTCACATCATGGCACTCAAAGTAACTGGGTGAAGAGATGAAAAGGAATGAGGATTTTTGTTTTTGGGTTTTTTTTTTTTTGTTTTTTAAATACATGGATAGTAGCATATGGTGTTGGGAGAAAGAGGTCTGGGAAGCTTGGTAGAAGTAAACAATTTTTCCTGTTCAAAGGTGTCATCCTGTCAATGGTTAACTGCCTCTGAAATAATAACAGTAGGAATATGCAATAAATGACTGATTTTGTGTTCCCATTACTTATACCCAATGCATATACAAAGAAGGTATTAAACTCCACCAAGACAAAATTTAAGCAATAGTGAATGTCCCTAACAAAAGATTTTTCTTCCAAAATGACATATGAATGATGGGTCTATTTACAATTGCAACGTTTCCAGATTACAGATGTAAACAGAAACTGGGGGAGGCTTTGGACAACCTAATCTATGGAGAACTGGTCCATTTTGTGTCACTGTTCTGTGTGCTGGGAATTTATACAAGGAAGTCCATGCTTGTAAAGCTTTCTTTCTAAGAGTGACACTCAGAATACAGAGTATCACAAAATGACAGGTGATTTTAAGTGTCTCCCTTTATATAAATGAAATGTCTCTAGGTATAAGAAGGGAAATATATCACTTAGTGAAAGCCTGTTTTAAGCATAGATTCGGGATCCCTGAAATATGCTAGACCTATGGAGGAAATCAAAAGATTATAAGGCCTGTCCCTTGTTTTCTGGAAACCTACAGTTCAACGAGATGATGACTTTAAACAATCCACTGGAATATGTTTCTACCTGGATGAAATATTGTATTTTTAAGAAATCATACACTTACCTCTCCCCCTGCTTCCAATCTACTAGCATCATCTGAAGTACTGGTCAGGTTTCCAGGGTGAAGCAGAGAATCGTCATCTTTGCAAGGACTGTTGACAGCTTCTAATTCATCAAAAAGAATATTGACATCCTTGGCCACTAAAACCAAAATAAATACATTAGAAGTGGGGTTAAGAACTTGGGATCTTAAAAGCAATACCAAAAATAGAAAACACCTCCCTTTGGCTTCATATTTTTTCATTGTTTCAATAACACGTTGAATGATAGGTATATTATCTCGTGAGAGAAAAGGATGTCAGATGTAAAACATGTTGACCAAACAGTGTCTTGATTAGGCAAGGAAAATGTGAAGCAAAGTGAAGTACCTCCATAATATAAATATAACTTGCCTTCCATGACAAGAGGATGTGTTATGTCTGTTTAGTTTTCCTTCACCTACTTGTTTAGCATCAAGTACTTTCACTTACTACTTCCAAGAACTCATTCTCTGTGTTGGAACTAACCTCTTTTATTTATCTCATTTTATTTTTCATGAAAGTGCCATACAACTTGCTACAGGAACCCGTATTATGTGCCAACTGCCAAGGTTCAGAAGATCTGTAATTTTACTTCTTTGTTCCTTCCCAAGGTCTAACAAAGAAAACCTTATACAGTAATAAAGCATGTAGTTAGGTTTTCTGCATTTCCTCTTTCTCTAATCATGAATTGAAACCCTGAAGGTACCCATTCAAGGGCTTTCCCAAGAGATTGTTGATGCCAATACATAAAGCACTATATATCAGACTTCCAAATAAAGACTTTACCATTCAAATGCATAATACCTTGTAGTGGACCAGAAATGAAAGTTCAGCACTAGTGGCTCAAGATATATAGTGCCAGTTAGAGGATCCTTCCTTAGCAACTCGAATGACAGACCAACATTGAATTTCACCTTCTCCTTTGATGCTTTAGAAATTGCTAAGTATTTCTAACCCACCACAAACCTCTGTGCAGAATAATTTGTAGGCAATATGCTACTATTTATCTATCACATACAAGAGTATTCATCCTTTCGTTCAAAAAATTTTTAGAGAGGTGCACATTATCTTGTGCACAGAGTTGAGTGATAGCCATACCCTGATAAACAAAAGTGACATGTCTTCCTGCCCTTGTGGTAACTAGTAAACAAAAGAGTCAAAGAATTATAAATTGAATCGAGTGCTATAAAGAAAAGAACATAGTTTGGATACAGTGGGAATAGAGATCATCTACTTAGTTGGTGTGACCAGGTTCTAAAGCAATTCATTTAACATCTAAGTTTTTCCTCTGTAAAATAAAATTGACATGGCAATAAAATTAACACTTACTGCTTACTGTGATAGGCTGAATCATGCCCCCCAAAGGTGACCTAGATCCTGGAACACATGAATATGTCACCTTATATGGTAAAAGGAACTATAGATGCGCTTAATTCAAGGATCTTAAAATGGGATATTAGGTTGGATTACATGAGTGGGCCCAGTATAATTATAAGGGAGGCAAGAGGGTCAGAATTAGAGAGACAGATTGGAAAACGCAATGATGTCAGCTTTGAAAATGGAGGATAGAGCCACGAGTCAAGGAATGCAGGTGCCCTAGAAAGTAGGGAAAGGCAAGAAAGCAGATTCTCCCCTATACCTGCAGAAGGAACACAGTCTTGCTGGCACCTTAATGATTTCTGACCTTCAGAACAGTGATAAAATAAATTTGTGTTAAGTCACTAAATTTGTAACAATTTGTGGCAGCAGCAAGAGTAAACCAATACACTTGTTACAGGTTTCTAGGCTCTGCAGATCCAAAGAAAAAAAATCATGGTCTTTTCCTACAACTGGGATTTAGGAGCACCTATGATATGCCAGGAACTCAAGGAAAGGAACACTTTTGAAGGAGCACAGTATGTCCAGTGTTGTGGTAGATGTCAAGAGGAAAGACAACTTCTCTCACAACCCTACATAAAGAAAATCCCTCTCCTCCACTTACTCTTCATTCCCTCTCACTGTTCATTTCTTCACAGCACTTATCACAAACTGTAATTATATCATTTATTCATTTGTTTACTGCATGATGGATATTTATTCTGTTAGAATATAAGTTTCATAAGGGACCTTGTCTGTCTTGACTGGTGTACAGAGGTCCTGGCACAGCCCTCAACACATATTTAATGACAGAACGATGATCTCAAGGTGGACACGTCTAATGATGTCTGAGAGCTCCCCCTTTCTCCAATATCCTATGGTTCTAGGACATTGCATATATATTTTTCCTAACACAATTCTTATTCACAAGCCAGGAGCTCCACAGTTTCAAGTAGATACTGATTAAATTTTAAGTGCATAGTGATTAAATTTTTCAAGTAGATATTGATTAGATTTGAACAACAGCATAAAAATATTTCAGCAAAGTAGATCTGCTTACGATTCTAAACTCCACCACTCAGCTGTGTGAACTTGTGCTCCCATTTCCTCACTGGTGAGGCAGGTATGGGAAACTTCTCTCAGGGTAGCTGAGAAGAGGATTCAGTGAGATCATATACATATTAGTCTGACCCACAGCAGAGCTGCAAGGAATGCTGGTTTATCAATTTTAGACTCTGGGACCTTATGTCAGCACTTGAGCCTTAGAAGCACAAGGCAGGTCAGGCATTTACAAGTTAGAATGGTTGTTATGAAGGGTAGACTGGGGTAAGGTGTGAAATAAAGAAGCTTAGGGGACAATAAGATTCACGTCCAAGTGACTAGCTCTCCTTGGGGACAAACTCTTGCATTCATCCGTCCACGAGAATTGCCCCTTCGCTTTTGCTAATGTAGAAAACTACCAGATCTTCTGCTGGTATCACCTTCTGGTGTTGGTACAACTAGTTCTATAAAGCCCTCTATATTCTGGGGTTCCCAAGTGGGACTCTGTTGTCACCCTGGAGATATATGGCATTGTCTGGAGACATTTTTTATCATAATGGCTAAGAAGAGGGGGTAGTGCTAACATCCAGCAGGTGAAAGCCAGGGACTGCTAGCCATGCTACAATGTTAGAAGAGCCCCCTACAAGAGATACCTAGCCCAAAATATCAATAGTGTTGAGGCTGAAAAATTATGCTCTATTAAAGGTGCAACTCTTTGATTCTAGAGGGACCACCAGCTCACTTGGAAAAAGGAAGAGAAGTCTGTTTTCCCTGCTGCGGCCCATCAGTATTACTGATGAAGTTGTGATGGGGTTAATGTTATCTGAGCGCTCAAGGGAAATCAGTATGTCATACAATCTGACTTTTAGGGAATTTTTAGAGAATTAAGTGATATTAAGACATCCTTATCACCTGCCAGCCTCCCAAGAACCTTAACAGGGATTAAGGCAATATTATGCTGACCTGAAAATGCTGACCTGTCAAAGTTCTCAGCTGAGCACATGGTCCGTAAGAAGACTGCAGAACAAGTAGACAGCTATACAGACAGAAGAAACACCTGTCCTTTATCAATACTCCAGCATTCTTACTGATAGATCAGCTATACGAGCTAAGTTTCAGAAACAAAGTATAATATCCTTTGAAGCAAACTTACATCATTTCTTTAAGGAGAAAAACAACCTCCAACTTCCAGAGTTAATCAGTTTTTAAAAATCTATTTATTCAGCAAGTTACTCTAGTTATTCAGCAAGTACTTAGCTACCTACCTTGGCCGGGCACTGTGCTGGGTTAGGTCAAGTACTGGCCATGACAGCCATGGCCCCTGTCCTCACAGAGCTCACCGTCCAGCCATGGTGACAGTGAGGCCTTTTTATCCATTGCAAGGATGTCACAAAGATACTCTACATTCAAACAGTGTTACTTTTAATGGATCCCCTCACCTTTCATGCAACCCAAGTAACAGACCTGCTCTGCATAAACTCAGGAAGGGCTGTGTGAACAGAACTGGGAAGCTGAGTCACAATAGGTAGGTACCACACATGTGGAAAGCAAGAGAGAGGCTCAAATGATTCTCCTTCACAAAAAGCAGGCACTCAGCCTAAGAAGACCAGGGAACAAAAAAGACTCACATAAAACAGCTACACAAGAGTCAAGAATCTCAGATTGCCTGGGAGGCAATTTTGGGAGACCAAAAACCTGAAAAAAAGTCTGAGTAAATCATCAAACTCAGTACAGGAAAGAGATTTCTGTAGGCTGACTTGCTATGTTATCCCAGAATAGAGATGGAGCAGAGAAGTCAGAGGGTCAGGAGACAGGGCAATTCTGACATTCTTTATGGGAAGGCAAGTTTACCTCGATAGCACTGAATCTATTCACTAAATGTTTGTAATTATTTAAATTATTCAGTGAAAATCACTTGGATTATTAGCCATTATCCACTCTCTAGGGGGAAAAGGCCACAAATGTATTTCAAGGGCTCAAATAAGTAAGCAAATAAATTAATTAACTTCTGCCATTTGTTCACTGTGCCAACATTTACATTAGGTGCTAGAGGCATGAACATGAACAAGACATGAGTGGATAAAATCAAATCAGAAAGGCAGGGAAAACAAACACTAAGTGTGTCTTGTGTCTTTTAGAGAGTAAGAAATAAATACCAAAAAATCAAAGCGCTCAACCTACTGCTCTTTTAACTCTCCTATTCCTCAAATGCAGCAGAAAAATCCCATGGTGGCATTAACAGCACAGGAGTACTTTAATCTCAGTATTTTCTGACGCAGAGAAAATCAAGTGAAATTATAGGTCACTGAAGACAACATAAGACTGTGTAGTGTAATGCAGGTTATCTATATTTGTCCTCCAGAGTGCCAGCTCATTTTACTATTTTTGTCCTGAGTTCCAAATTATTACATCCGATATTCAGAATTTTGAAAATATTGCATATTGACCTCAAAGTCTCATTAGGAAACACACACAAAAGAGGACACCTTCAGGAATGATTTAGAATGCAAACAAAACAAAACAAAACAAAAAATTTGTTTACATCCTAATTTGAACATTTAGCTGGCTGTTTTGTAACAAGTTCTACATCTAGCCCTAGGGTCTCTTCCAGGTGAAGGCCCAAGGCAGCTCTCTAAAACTGATTAGCAAATAGGAGGCACTC
>RCUC01142066.1:0-15185 GCA_003697995.1 Taxidea taxus jeffersonii | reverse complement strand
AAAACCTCAGAAAAGATAGTGAAAAATTTTAGAGGGGCTGAGATTGCAAGAAATTTAGACTAATTAGGATGATATTTTAGAAAAGAGAAAGTGGAATAATCCTGATCTAGACCCGTGATGAGCATTCTTTTGGATAATTAAGGAAGATTAAAAATGCCTAACTTGGTGCTTTTGTTTTGAACGAAAATATATTTAGAATGGCCCGGAAGGTGGAATGGATGTTATTTTTAAGGACTGCGTACTGACATCATAGAAGAGTGCCAATGAGAAGCTTGCCCAAATATCACAGTCAGGAACTGTCCACACTCAATTGCCAAGATCAAAAAGAGGGCCAGTCTCAGGGGCAGAGGCTGAACTCTGCTGACCCATCTCCTTTGTGCAGAAGTCAAGAGGCCAGGTCCCAGAGGAGACAGAAAACGTTGTGTTCAAGTCCTTATTACATTTTCAACTTTTCTGGAACTTCCTTGGCCCGGGATTATTTCTAAGCACTATCTTGCAACCCTGACTTGAAGATAATGTCATCCATCTGGTCTCCCCATCTTCTTTCCCACGAGTCAGCTTCTTTTCACTCTTTAAGTGCATTCATGTTTGAGAGCTTGTGATTCAGAGCCCCGCTGTCTAAGACGGCATCTTGGTGTTTGTGGGGAAGCAATAGAATGGATGCTAGCGAGGTTTGCTAAACCCCTCCCTTCGGAATGACTAAGCAGGGAGGGGACAAACCGACAAGTTTAGAGAGCAGGTCATGGCTTCTGGAGCGTGTCTGTGGCCAGCAGGGTGAAGAAGATCTTTCATACTATTCCTAAGGATTTCAGCATTTCCATCATATTCCCTTGGGACCCGGTTTTCGTCATGTGACAATGAGTCCCTAATGGATTTAAAGAGTAGGAGCCTGGGCTAACATTTAATCTGTTACCCTGCTGCAGAAACCAGTATACAACCCAGCTAGAACACTTCATCTGAGGACTCTAAATTCAGGACAATAGTAAAAGGATTCTGAGCCTCAGCGCAGGTCTGGAGAGGAGGAAGTGATGGCCAGATAAATATGTTCTAGGCTCCTCAAGTCCTGCCACGCTGGACTGGTCTGCTCTTTCCAAGATGACGGACTCACGAATTAGGCTTGTGTGTCCACTGCCCAGTTGCCATGTTCATACCCTGGGGAAGGAGCCAAGGAGTAGAATGAGCAAGGACTGGAGGGACCACAGACAGGAGGAGACTGAGATCTGCTGATGCAAGTTCTGCTCCCTCAAGTTCCTCTACACAGTGGTACGGCCACAGGATCCTGTCCTTTCCCGGGTCAGCCCCCTTTGCCTCGACAGAGTCATGACCATCATTATGCAGCATGCACAGATTTTAAAAAGTTGGAGGACAACAGACCTTTCCTGCTGCTGACCTCTTTTAGCAGTGACTTGGAAACTTCGAAGTGTATGTATGTATGGTACTCAAACACACACACACATGTCCATACACACCACACATCCATACACACACACCACACATGCACACATACTATACCACTCTCACATTACACATACCACACACATATACACACACTCTACTCACACCACACACACACCATACACCCACAACACATACACTACACACCACACATATACATACCATACATGTAAACCACACAAATACACCACACACAAATAGAACACGCCACACACACTGTACATACATACATACCACACATGCACACATATCACACCACACTCACATTACACATACTACACACATATACACACGCTATACTCACACCACACACACCACACACACACATCATACATCCACAACACATACACACACACACCACATGCACACATATCACACATAAGCACACACCACACACATACTCACACACTATACTCACACCACACACACCACACACATACACACACACCACACACATACACACACACTATACTCATGCCACACACCACACAAACACATACACCACACTCACCTCACATATACACACTACACACACCACACATACACCACACATAAACATACCATACACGCCACACACACATACATACCCGCCACATACATACCAGACACACACTTTTAATTCCAGCAGTATAATTATGACTTCAACACCATTGAATGCAAAGGGAAAATAATAAGGTTTCAAAACTTCTTCTAGCTAGTAGCAACCTGTTTGTGGATAAATGAAAATTCGAGTGAAACCATTGATTTTTCTCCATAGCACAGTGAAAGAAAAAAAAAGGGACATTGACTAAACACTACCTTCGATCACTGGAAAACAAGCTAGCTCATGAGGTTGGCCCAGTATAACAGGAGCTTTAATTCATAGGCTGTCAAATTCAGGTACACAGTGGGACTTTGGTGCGATTACTCACCTTTCCAGCTGTTTTTAACGCCCATTCCCGCTAACCCGTGTGCCATACAGCTTTGCCAAAACAGAAGTTTTGATGCTACTATTTTACACAGCCAATTTAGAGTGACTGCTAGGATATTTAAAGCAGCCGAAAAAAACAAATTACTAAATGTTAAGGTTCTTTTTTTTTTAACTAAGTCCTTTGAACACCTAACATCCTCTTCCTATACCAGCACCCTCTCCCATTTCTCCATACCATCTTTGACCACAAAACTTCAGGAGGTAAAGGGTTGAGGATGGGATAGGACCGTCTGCTGTGCACATCGCTTAGAGAAAACACTTGTAAAAGCTGAATATTTACTCTATGTCCCACAATGGGAGACATGGTCAAAACATTTCCAGTATGAAAAGGCCTCTGTAGGCCCAGAAACTCAAGTTTCACAGGACTCACAAGTAATAGCAGGATTCAAAGCCTGCACCATCCTTAACGTGCTTGTAAAACAGACGCATTAACCAGAATGCCAGTTAACTAACTCACGGTGGGAAATAGAGCCATCAAGTCGGCCAGAATTCTCATGATGTCTGGTGACTGCATTCTTTCCTCATAATAATGGCTGCATGGGAGGTCAAATTATAACCAGAAGGCTACCCCCGTGGTCCGAAATCAGGGGGCAAAGAGTTGGACGGATATATTCATTTTCTGGAACTGCCACAGCACAGTACCACAGATGGAGGGCATGGGGCTTAAACAACAGAAATTTATTTCTCACAGTTCACTCCAAGATCAAGGTGTTCCCAGAGCTGGCTTCTTCTGAGACCTCTCTCTTTGGCTTGCAGATGTCCCTCTTCTCCTTGTGTCCTCATGTGGTCCTCCCTCGGATGCCCGTGTCCAAATCTCATCTCTTCCTCTTACAAGGACACCACTCAGAAGATTGGATTAGGGCTCATCCATATGACCTCACTGTACTTTAATTATCCCTTTAAGGACTATTTCCAAATATAGTTACATTCAGAGGTATTGAGAGTGAGGGTTTCAACCCATGGATTCTGGAGGGATGCAATTCAGCCTGTAGCAATAGATGACCTTCGAGTCTAGTTCACCAATGTCTTCGTAGCTCAATACACTCATCCTCATTGCAAGGTCAGCCCACTGAGTAGATGTGCAGCTGGGCGGTCTCTTCAGGAACCATCTCTGACAGCCTGGGGTCTGCATTCTGAGTTCAGTGCTGAAAAGTTCCTTCAGAGTATTGCTTGCGAGATTAGATCTTAGCTTCTTGAGTCATAGTTTTTATTTTTATTTTATTTCAACCCTGCCTCTCTCAACCAGCATATTACTTGGATCTGGGATTTTCCTAAACTCTTGAGTCACACCTTTCCTCCTTCCCTTCTCCTCTATCTGTAAGTGGCCAAACCCATCCACACAGAGGGCAACCTATTCCAGAATTTTTCATTATCCTTTTTGGTCACCACTAATTCATTGATTAAAGAAACAGGAATTAGGGTAGAGCCATAAAGACTTCTTATGAAAATGGCATTAACACCACAACCTTCCCTCTTTGTCTTAAACCTCGGTGAGCACACACACATTTAATTTGAATGGGCTGAGTGCAGTTAAAAATGAAAGAAACCGTATATCGACCAGAAATGGGCACAGCTTTCAATGACACTAGAGCTGAAGGTTGGTCCTGTGTCACATTGCCCACTGGCTTGAGGACGGGTCCTGCAAGGTCCTCTGTATGGTGGTGGAGGTCAGGTCACTGGGGTGAGAGCTGCTTCTGAACAGGAGGTTCCAGGAAACCAGATGGAGACAACTTTTAGAGCTGCCAGACAGGGAGGGAAAAAAATGAAGGGAAAACTTGGACAAGAACCTGTTTATGATTCCACAGCAAACTATCATTTTTAAATCACGTGAAAAAACATTAACACCAAAGAAGATAACAACAAACCACAAAAGGGAATAACTCTCCTCCCAACTAGGGAGATAGTGGGGTGCAGACTTGTCCTGCCCAAGTTTAATGCATATCACAATCACCAGGGGATATTACAAATACAGACCACAGCCCCGAAGGTGCCAGAATAAGGCATGGAATTGCCAGATACAATGGAAGACGATGAAAATCTTTTAGCATCAGTATGACTTGAATATTGCATGGGATACACTTATCCATGCAATATTATATCCATGCAGAAATAATTATTCATTGTTTATTTAAAATTCAATTTTAACTAGTCGTCCTTTTTATTTCCTTTTGGTTTTTGCTAAGTCTGGCAAGCAACTCTGCTTCCCACAAAATGGAATAATAGACCATTCTGAAATGCTCTTAACATAAGGATGGTTAAGGGCCTCAAAGAGATAAAGAAAGAAATAACATCCATTTAATCAAACCACAAAAGCATGAACTAAAATTGGGCAGACCAGCCAATCACCTCCGGAAAGAATAATGTACTTTGCCACGGAAATTAACTCTTTGGAAGTTAACAAACTAGATAAACTCATGACAGGACAAAGTTAAAGAAAGAAAGGATGTGGTATGAAGCAAATCATCTGGAAAGCTCTGCAGAGGAACATGGAGATAAAATGCATGAGAATTTAAAAGATGGAAAGAGCAGAAGGCTTCCTCGTGCATCTAACGGGAGCTCTGTTCGAGAAAATGCAGGGGCAGAAATCTAAATTAAAGGAATATTGGTTCAGAGCTCTCCACAGCTGAAGAAGGACAGAGGGACACCTACCGTAGTGATTACATAAAAACAAACAAAAATGCACATGTAGAATCCATATAGTAAAATGCAGAATGCCAAGGATAAAGATAAAACTTTTTTTTTTTTTAGATAAAATTTTTTTAAACCACAAGAGAGAAACAAGTCAGACAGCTACAAAGGGAACATTTATGATGGTGGGGGTTTCACTGGGGCATCCAGGCTGGAAAAGCAGGTGATATATTGAAAGGAGAGTTTACCAGCCCACCCCGCAAAAACCCGCTTTGGCGGAACTACAGAGGCATGGAAGTCACCTGAGGGTACTTAAACCTCAAAGGTCCCAGTCTACACATCTTACCTGTCAGATCACAGCCTCTGGGGATGGGACCACAGGTCTGCATGAACCCCAATGTGTGAGAAGGGGATGGGAATGGGGGGTGTACTTCCTCTGACTCTAGCACAATGAAATTAAAAATCACCAATTACAGAAACTGATTTTAAAATTCAGATAGGTAAGCACATTTTGCAAAGATCAAAGGAAAAAAAAAACTTGCCCTCCTAGATAAGACTTCCTTAAAACAATATTATAATTAAAACCGTGAGAGGGGTACAGGAATAGACCAATAGCACAGCATAAGAAGCCCCCAAAACACATCTGAGTACATGTATATGACATTTTAATACATCATAGAGAAGGAATTACAAATCAATAGGGAAAGGATGAGCTGTTCAATAAATAGTGTTGAGACCACCCACTTTCCATATGGAGAAAAAATGGAAAGATTAAATCCCTGTCACATAGCAGGTACAAAAATTTATCCATGTCAAGTTAAAGATCAAAACATGAAAACATGAAACCCTTGGAAGAACATACTGAGATCTGGAGCATATCCTTAGAATATTGGAATGAGAAAGATTTCTTTTAAAAATAAGCATAAATATAAACATGAATATACTTGTAAAGAAAGGGTTTATTTTTTAGGTAATAAAATCTACCAGTCTAGAGATAAAAGCAATTAAGGCAGTACCTGACATAAAGGTCTACACTGAAGTTTTCAAACTTTTTTTACAACAAAAATTGGTATGAACAACATTAAAACAGGGACATCTGGGCGGCTCAGTCAGTTAAGTGTCAGCTCAGGACATAATCTCGGGGTCTTGGAATCGAGTCCCACATTGGGTCCCTGCTCAGCAGGACGTCTTCTTCTCCCTCTGTCCCTACCCCCCACACTTATACTCTCTTTCTCAAATAAATAAATAAAATCTTTAAAAATAAACATTAAAACCTTAACCATATACTCCTCACTCTAGAAGAAACCAGTGTTACTAGTTTCCTACGTGTTCTAGATGTGTTGCTAAGAATTTTAGTAGAGTGAAAGGAGCACAGACCTGAGACAAATTTTTAAGGTCAAATAATGTACTTACACCCTCGTAAATGTCACCACGAGGGGCGCGGTGATCAGACTCACCGGCACATAGCAGACATTGGCTAAGCACTAAGTGTCAGCCGCTACCTTAAACTGTTTACATATAGAATTTCACTTAATAACCCAGTCCACCCATAGGAGACAGTTACAACTATTATCCCTATTTTTAGAGGAGAGGAAAGAAATGGAACTTTGGGAGGATAAGTGTTATGGGTTGAATTGTGTCCCCTGAAAATTCACCTATGTGAGTGTATTTGGATAGAAGGACCTCAAAGAGGTAATGAAGGTATACTCAGGTTGTATGGGTGGGCCCTGACCCAAGCTGAAAGGTGTCCTTGTGAGAAGAGGAGGTCTGGACCCAGGAAGAGATACCAGCGACGTACATGAACAGAGGGAAGATGCTTCTAGATCACCAGGAGAAGATGGCCATCTACAAACAAGGAGAGAAGCCCCAGAAAAAAAAACCAAAACGAAATACTAATACTAATACTAATAATATTTAATTTAAATTAATTCAATTAAAGTTAAATGAAATTTAAGAAAAAGAAGAGGAAACTGAAACTGCCAACACCTTGCTCTTGAACTTCCACTTTCCAGAACTGTGAAAAAACTGATTTCTATGGTTTGCACCATCCAGTCCCCGGTACTTCGTTCCGGACTAATACAGCAATACACTAATTTACCCAGTGTCAGTAATTTTGCCACCAAGAGCAGTACCTATATACAAATAATTTACACCCTTAAAATTGGCTTTTATCTCCCTGTTGGGAGGGGCAATTGCTCCCACCCACCTAACCCCCATGTACCTACTGATAGATGATCCTGGAGAAAGAACCTCTCCTGACTTCAAAAACTCTAACAGTAGTTTACCCGTCAGTGTGAAGGGCCCTGTGTTGCTATAATCCCCTTTTCTTCTTCTCACATACAGAAAGCTAGGTGCAGGAGGGTTTACAGCTCTGCGTGCTGCCAGGAGTGCTAGAAAGGCAAACCAATCTTGTTCAGGGATTAGCAGCAATAAAGATCGGATTCTCCCTAAAGGAAATGCTTAGAAAATGATAGCAGAGCTGGCGGGTGGGAGCCAAGCCTGGGAACAACTTGTAGGGCCAAGGGGAACCTAAATTGAGCCTTGACTATCCCCCCGGGGTTGACGCTGACCCAAGAAACTAGGGCAAGGAAGCCAATGGCAAGGGAAGAGCCTCCTTTCATTGATCCAGAGGCCCCTGGGATGGGGATATGTGCAGCCTGCTCAGAAGTATTGATGTCCCCTGCGAAGGAGGATGGAGTAGGGAGGAAACGAAAGGGTCGGGATGAACTAGAAGAAGCCAGGTACCAAACACTTGGGCTTGGTAAGATCCTTATTCATTTTCCTAAGCAGAGGTTTTAACCCTTTACTTCCCCCAGCCCTGGCTCCCCTCATGGCCAGAGGATGCCTGTGTCACCCGTAAACTGGCCAATCGAGTGCAAGCCCAGCACACCCCCACCTCCCTGTAAGGGGGGACGTAGGTAGAATAGGGCAACCTAGGATGCCTCTCCTGTCCTACGTTGCCTTATCTCTGAAGACTCTTCTGCTGCCTATGGACTGACTGTGCTTTCCATCTTCTCTCTCCTTTGGGACTTGCTGCTTTATTTCTCAGGCTCATCTCCTGCCTTAATCACAGTCAGCTCTGTCCTTTCCTCATTTCCATAACCAACTCTCCATTTAAGCCACCATGGCCTCGAGCTCTTGTCCACCTGAGTGGGCTTCCTGCTTCCAGCCTTCCAGCTCATTCACACACTTCATCCAGAATTGTCACGTTTACTTCCCTAGTAAGACTTCAGTGATGCTTCCTTGTCCACAGGATACAATCCAAACAAGTTAACCGGGCAAACAGTATGGGCACCAGCTCAGCCCTCAGCTCTGTCCCCCAGCCCCACTGAGCATGCTGGAGTCAGCCTCCTTGTCTTCCTGAAGTTTCCAACGCTTGTCACGCTCTCTTGACTACGAGTTCTGTCCATGCTGCTCTGTCTCTTTGTTTGTTTTTAAAGATTTTATTTATTTATTTGAGGAAGAGCAAGAGAGAGCAGGAGCAGGGGGAAGGGTAGGGGGAAAGGGTAAAGTAGGTTCCCCCTGAGCAGGGACCACCCCCCATGCGGAACTCGATCCTTGGACTCTGGGATCATGACCTGAGCCTAAGGCAGACACTTAACCGATTGGAGCAGCCCTGCTCCATCTCCTTAAAATGCTCTCCCCGCTTCACCACCTGCCTCCTTCAGCCTGATTCCTACTCTTCCATCCAAATCCTGGTTAGACATTATTACCTCCTTTGTAAAGCTTTCCCTGCCTCCCTCCCCATGGACCAGGCAGCCCTTGATTGTGGTCAGAGGCTGTGGGTGGGCTCCCCAGGGCACCCTGTGCACCCCCAACAGGAGTGTTTTGAAGAGGGAGTCTGTGAGGCTGCCCCTGCCATTAGCTTCTGTATTCATTTCCTATTGTTGCTGTTTCAAATTACCACATGTTCAGGGGCTTAAAATGACACAAATACATCAACTTACAGTTCTGGAGGTCAGAGGTGGGAAACGGGTGTGAGCAGGGCCCTGCTTCCTCCAGGCACCCAAGGGGAGAGTGTGTTTCCTCACTTCACCAGCTTCTGGAGGCCACCTGTACTCCTTGGCTTATGGCCCTTCCTCCACGACAGCCAATCTGCCCCTGACATTGACCCCTCTCATAGGGAATCCTGTGATTCAACTGGGCTCTCCCACAGAACCCAGAAAAATCTCCCCATGACAAGATCCTCAATCTTATCACATCTTGGCCATGAAACAGGTAACAGATTCATGGATTCAGGGCTGAGGATATGGACATCTTTGGGGGGCTGTTATTCTGTCTGCCACAGTACCCCTCAAAGTAAGAAGCAGATCTTGTTTATAACTCTAGCCCAGTACATTATAAGCTATAAACATTAAATGGATTGTGAAACAGATTATGGAACTCACCCTCAAGTGGATCTGTTCCCTTGGCCCACCAATGTGTTCAATTCTATCTCATTCTGGAGAAGGAGGAGAGAGAGAGAGTAAGAAGGAGGAGAAGGAGGAAGGGGAGGTATAGGAGGAGGAAGAAATAAAGAAAGATGAATTTTTGCTTGATTCTTTCTAGAGATTGCCTGTCCTTTTTACCAAATCTTTTGAAAAATTGCCCCACCTTCCTCCCTCAGCCCACTGCATCTGACCTCCCTCCATATTTTTCAGCAATGTCTCTGACTAAAGTGGCTCAGAAGGTCTGCCATGATCTCTGCACTGGCCATGTTTTGATCTCCACCCTTCTGGATCCCTCCGCTGCATTCAACATGGTTGGCTATTTGGCATTTCTCCAAGCCCTTTATCCCCTAGACTTTCCTGACTTGACTTCCCCCTTTTCCTCCCCATTCTGTCCTGGTGTCGTCTTCCAGATTCCTCTTCTCTTTCCTAAAATGGAAGTGTTCCTCCAGATGTTCACCACAGGCTCTCCCTGAGCGACAGCATCCATTTCTCTGTGGTATGGACTCCCTAAGGTATGCATCCAGTCCCAGTGCTTACTACAGTAGTGTTCTATTGCTGTGAACAGATTATGACAAATTCATTACTTCACGGTGTCCTTGGCACTGCAGTCCAGGTAGGTCTGAGCTTTGCTCAGGGTCTCACAAAATCACAATCTAGATGTTGCCCTCCTACGTTCCTTCCTGGAATTCAGCACCCCATTCCAAGCTCCATGTCACTGTTGGCAGGATTTAGTTCCTTGTGGTTATAGCACTAGGTCCCTGATTTCTTGCTGTCAGCTACAGTCACTTTTAGCTCCTCGAAGCCCTTACAGTTCTCAGCCATATTGCCCTCACAGGCCCTCTCGGGACACAACAGCTCACTTCTCTAGTGTCAGCAAGCAAATATCTCACTTTGAGTTTCTTCGTTCAGAGAAGACCCGAACCTTCCTTAAAGAACTCACCTGATTAGGTCGGGCCCACCCAAGGTAATCTCCTTTTTGATGTACTCAAAGTCAACTGATCAAAGGCTTAAATTACATCTATAAAATCCCTTCACCACCTATTCATGGAAGCGATGTCCCATCCATTTTGGCAGATTCTATTCGTTAGAAGAAAGTTACAGGTCACCCCATATATATACACTCAAAAAAAGAGGGTTTTACAAGGGCATGAGGCATTGGGACTCCTTCGAGAATTTTGTCTACCATACTGACCTTCAAATATTTCTATCCAATTGCCTCCTAGTTATCTGTATCTGAGACATCACAGGTATTGATAAACAAATTTTGACCAAAAGTAAATCAATATCTTTTTCTTAAAATTTGCCCTTCCTCTTCTTTTCCAAAGGCCCATTAACATGACCCAGCTACCCAAGCCAAAAACACGGGGGTCATCTTTGACTCCTTATTCCTTTTCACAACTCACATTCAGACAACATGAAATTGAATTGACCCCCTTCTTCCTTTTCTATATCCTCGTCCTTTTCGGGCAATGACCTTCTTTTACCTGGATAACTACAATAGTCTTTAGGTCTTTAGTCCCCTGCTTACAGTCTTACCCACCCAAATCCACACTACACTCAATGCTCTTTCACGGTTAAGATTATCTTCTTTTGAGCTTTTGAAGCACTATAGAAATGTGGCAATGAGCATTTTCTATGAGGATGAGATAAAACTTTCTAAGCTTGAGGCAGCCAGGCGGGACAGTCAAGATAGCAATCTCCAAACCAAGAAAAGAAGCTTAGCCTGGGTGCTGAGCTCCAAGGCCAGCTCTGGCTACTGATTGGCCCCTTGAGTCTGGTTTCCACATCTGTCATTCATTCCATCCATTGTGCCTCTCCCGTAGAGTCACCAGGTGGCAAATACAGTCAATGCCTACGGAGCACAGGTGTTGTTATTTTTATGATGGAGAACTTCATTAAAATATCCCTCAAATTGGGGCTCTTGGGTGGCTCAGTCTGTTAAGTGGCTGCCTTCGGCTCAGGTCATGATCTCAGGGTCCTGGGATCGAGCTCCACGTCGGGTTCCCTGTGCAGTAGGAAGTCTGCTTCTCCCTCTCCCTCTGCTGCTTCCCCTCTTGTGCTCCCTTACTCTTTCTCTCTCTCTCTTTCTTTCAAGTAAATAAATAAAATCTTTAAAAAAAAAACTCTCAAATTTAGGAGGACTGACATAAGTTCTTCCACTGCCCTACCAGATAGATAATCTTCTACCGTATTTTTTTTTAAGATTTTATTTATTTATTTGACAGAAAGAGATCACAAGTAGGCAGAGAGGCAAGCAGAGAGATAGGAAGGGAAACAGGATCCCTGCTGAGCAGAGAGCCCGATGGGCTCAATCCCAGGACCCTGGGACCATGACCTGAGCTGAAGGCAGAGGCTTTAACCCACTGAGCCACCCAGGCGCCCCCGTCCACTATATTTTTAATGGGACTGTACACCTGCCCATAACTGTCTTTCAGAACTCTAAGAGGATTTATGAGGAAATTTCTCCAGTCCTATTAGAAAAATGGTGTGCAGTCAATTCACTAAATTATTTTTCCTCTCTGGCAGATATGTTCCGATAACTTTTACACTGTGTCGATCTTCATGTTTGAACACTACAAAAATACCTTACTAACTAAAATGCAAAATTCACCTCAGCTTTGCAATGTCTTTAAGCTAATTTCTAAAACTATCGCAGCTCTTGCCAAGAAAGAGTAAGAATGTAATATTATTCTGATTTGTATCATATTTTGTCAGGACACTTTCTTCAGAATTGATGAGCTGCATACCTTGCTCCAAAGTACATGAAAGATAGGGTCTTTAAGGAATTCTGCCACACAGTTGGAACTAAATCAGCATGTGTGTCTGGAAAAAATCTATCATTTTGTGAAACCAATAAATATCTCCGCCTTAACAAATGTACTGGCGATGGATCACGGAGGAAAAATTACTTGATCTCTCTGTATGCAATAAAATATGTGAAGGTATTTCTGTTTTCTGACTTCTCATTTTGAATTCTATTGAAAGACCGAGACCAAGAGGTGAAAGGTTATGAGGAGAGATCTGAGTTTTCTGAAGGGCTCTGGGCTGTGGTAGCTGAGCCCCCTATGCCCCCTGGCTTTCATTTACCTCAAGTAGCCCGGGTGTGTCGGCTCATTCGCGAGCCGGTCTCCCTGAGCCGTCTGTGGAAAAGTCTTCCCAAGGACCTCCAGTGGTGGAAAGCTGGTACTGCAAGACCAGGTTGCCGGGCTGCCTGGGAAGCCGCGTGTCTGAGCCCTTTCCTCAGTCTCCATCCGCCCTCCCTTTGAACAGAGTTAGAACCCAGAATCACCACCGAGAAACGTCTAACAAACCTTTTACCTCGGACATTGTGCGCAGCTAAAAATGACAGTAAGCCGAGGACTCAGGATCACTTCCTTCTCACCAAAACCCAATATACAGATGAGAAACGGAGCCCAAGAGCTGATGGATGAGGTACCCCAAGGCCGCACACTGGGTGGATAACAGAGCCAAGTTCGAGCCGCCGGTCTCTCTACCTTCGTCAGTGGCTTTCAGACCTGTGTAAGAATCACTGTGGGTTTTTTTTTTTTTTAAGATTTTATTTATTTATTTGACAGAGATAGAGATCACAAGTAGTCAGAGAGGCAGGCGGGGGGGGGGGGGCGCAGGTTCCCCGCTGAGCAGAGAGCCCGATGCGGAGCTCGATCCCAGGACTCTAGGATCATGCCCTGAGCCGAAGGCAGAGGCTTAACCCACTGAGCCACCCAGGCGCCCCTCACTGTGGGGTTTTTAAAAACACAGATGCCTGGCCTGGTGCCAGAGTCCACGGGGCCCTGGAATCTACATTTTAACCATCTCCCCCTAGTGACTGGGAAACGCATCCAGCCTGAGAATGCCTGCTCTGCATTATACCTCTTCCTATATTTCTCAGAGAAGCAGAACTAATCTCCTCCCCCAGAGATGTCAACGGCTCCTAAGACCAGAAAGGGTCTTAAAACTCCTAGAAGGTATTCAGCAAATAAGATATGAGGAATGGAGGGGCGCCTGGGTGGCTCAGTGGGTTAAAGCCGCTGCCTTCGGCTCGGGTCATGATCCCAGGGTCGTGGGATCGAGCCCCACATCGGGCTCTCTGCTCTGCGGACAGCCTGCTTCCTCCTCTCTCTCTCTGCCTGCCTCTCTGCCTACTTGTGATCTCTGTCTGTCAAATAAATAAATAAAATCTGAAAAAAAAAAAAGGTATGAGGAATGGATAAGCAAACAAACTCCTCACCCGCCAAAGCCGTGGTCCCTGCCTCCCCCTTTCTCAGACTGGCTTCCATGGCCATCCACGTGAGGCTCTGGGCCTGCTTCCTCCAGCGACTGCCCTGACAACAAAAGCCTCCAGTGAGGGGCCAAAGGGAATACGGGGCATCAACTCAACAGCGGGCAGAGGAAACCAGAAGCCTTTTCTATAAGATCAAGACAGCTTTGGGTTCTATCCGCAGACTACCGTGTGTATACATTGGTCATGAGAATTGTAAAAACTGTACACACACATGGCAGAGCCCAAAGGAAGACATAGGAAGATGGAAAAAGGCCATGAATTAGGATGCTTGAGTCATAGGTAAATGTGTGCACGCCCGTGTGTGTGTGTCTGTGTGTGTGCACATCTTTTTAAAATGTCCTTTCAGCAAAAGTGAATTTTTAAAAATTCGGTTAGAAAAGGCCCCCGTGCTCATTGACAGCTGTGCAGCTCTGCTGGGTGCCCAGGTGGGTGGCAGGTGCTAGGTGGAGACTGAATCCACATTTACTTAAAAGCTCACAGCTCCTCTACTCCAGCTTGCAGTTCAGCGAGGTCAAGGTGGGCTGGTTTCAGAAACAAATCCCAGTTTTATCCCAACCAATATTTGTATCATGAATATTGACAGAAGCCCCAGCAGCAAAGGTTTCCTGCTATAAGGGGAGCACTTGATAAACCTATGTCCAGTGAAGGAATGTCTGCCAGTGTTTCCTGAGTCTCTAGATCCCTGTGCCTGTACTGAGGCCAGACTGGTCTATTTGAGACTTCCAGAACATACTCAGGGGCACCTCACTGTTCTTTCAAGATCTCCCCATTCCCCACCCAGTACATATCTGCCCCTCACATGAACTCAGGCACAGCGCAGCTCAGAAACTTTTGCTGTGAGGTCTTCAAATTCCTTCCCTCTGCAGATAGAATTACCTTTTCCTTCTTTTTCCTTCCACGACATCCTCTTTATGTGAATATTGGCAATACTAAGTCATCTCGTAAACCTCACCTATTGGACTGCAGGCTCACTCAGGGCAAGGATGCCATATACACTCTTTACTTCATTCATCAAATGTCTCCTGACTCCCACGGGCCACGTGTTGTGCTAGGACTAGAGAAACAGGTGCATAAAACACAGATAACCTTGCCCTCATCAACCGGAGAATCTAGTAGGAAGGAAATCATTCAGTAACTAATGAATATTAGGATAAGTGCTATGAAGCAGTTCAGGGTCCCAAAAATGAATATAACAAGATATCTAGTTCAGGAAAATGGGGTAGGTTTCTTTGCAAAAGTGACCTTTATTTAAGCCCTAAAAGCTGAGTGAGATATTAATTAGCAGAGAATCGAGATTTCTGAGCACACTGGGCAGAAAAAACTGACAGCCGTGTGTTTCCAACCAACCTGTCCATTACTGTACAGAACACATCCTGCTCAAAACCTACTGGAAATTTCTTTGCACATATTCAATCCTCAA
>RCUC01142065.1:0-18269 GCA_003697995.1 Taxidea taxus jeffersonii | reverse complement strand
TTTGTGATCTATTAAAATAGAAATAATAAACTTTTAATTAACATAATTTTAAGTATTTTTATATTCTTATTTTTTCAAAATATTATTGGCAACATGCATTGATTTTCTCTCCAGATTACTTTAAATCAACTGTATTAAATCCCATTATGAAAGACTTTGATTGTAATTAAATAAGACTTACTTTAAAAATTCTGATATCTTTACAAAATTGAACAAATTGTATATATTTTAGGTTATATACCACTTCTTTACATAAAGCTTTATATTGTTCTTTATAAAGATTTTATGTATTTCTTCATAAGTATTTTTTCCTAAGCACTTCATAGTTTTATTTATTTTTACCATTAGTAAAAAAAATTATTCATGTTTATATTGGTTATTAATGATGGATAGAAAGATGTTGATTTATCTTAAATAAAACAAGTTTACTGAAATCTTGTATTGGTTTTCATGAGTTTTAAGATTATTCTAGATAATAGTAAGACCCACTGATTTTTTTCCAAGATGTATAAATGCACTTTTTAAGGCTTGATATATTGGCTGACACCTAAGAACCAAGTTAAAAACTAGGTATGCAAATAAACTGTCTTGGTCTGTCCTCAAACATAATATTAATGCTTTTGATATTCATGCATTAATTATTATTCTTTATATGTTTTGAATAACTATGTTTTATTAAATTATAAAAAGTTTTTTTCTATTCCCTAAGAGACTTTCCTTTTTCCATTAAAAAGCAGTGATGATTTCTTTCACATTTACCAAGATAATCATATTTTTTTCTCATTATGTCTCATAATATGGTAGATGGTATTAATAGATCCCACATGGCTGATCTGTCCTTGGATTCTTTAAACTATGGTTTGCCAAGTGTGTCATTATTTTTACTATAGCTATGCATATCATTTAACATTTTGTTTGGACTTTCACATGCACATCCATGGACAAAACTGATGTATTTTTCATTTTTATTCTATTTTTGTTTGTTATTAGTACCAGGATTATGCCAGCCTTGTGGAATGAGTTAGAAAATTCTCTATTCTTATTTGCTTCTGGAAAAAAGCTTAAATTACCTGAAATTATCTGTTTCTGAGCTAGATGGCCTATTTCAGAGTTTGATGGATTTTTTGTTTTTTACTTTTTTCGGTTTTTCTCTAATTTTTATTCTATTTCCTCTTTCTGCCATTTTTTGAGTAAATTTAGTCTTATTACATGGTAATTAATATTATTCTAGGGACTGATCTATTTGTTCTTGGGTAAACAATTTCATTAAGGCTGAAATGAAGGATTTAATAAGTAGACATTTAATGTTTCTTTAAACTCTTTTTTCCTATGATTTTATGATGCTGAGTTTGTGGCAAAAAAAGGAACCCAAAGTTATCAATATATTTTCTACTCCCTACTGTAGTAATGATTCAGGATGTATTAATATGGATAGAGTATGAAAACTCCAGATGTTGTCCTTCTGATTTAAATTATCTTTCATTTATTCAAGTTAAATATTATCTTGTCTCACTATTACATCACAGTAAAAACTTCTCATTTTTTTCTATGTAAGTTAAATAACATTTCTTGTACCTAAAACCTTAATCTTAAAAAAATATTTAATATGTCACCTTCATGTGCAACAAGGCAGACATATCTGAATAGAATGGAGTGAAACAGCCCAACTAATTTTAGAAATCACAGATAACTCACACTAAGGACAAGTAAGGTCAAAGCTATACTAGTCAAAGAAGAAACTTAGTCCCATAATTCTTGAACAAAAAGTGACTGATTATGGAAGTAGTTTTTAAAGAGTGAGGAATATTTTCTCAACTTCGTACTTTACCAGACTGATCTTAGATTACTCTTCATGTTTAGATTCCAAGTTCCCATAAATAAATAAAAAAATAAATTATATATATATATGCAAATATATATAATATTTTTTTCCTTTCTGAACTAGTGGAAAAGTGGTAGTGAAATACAACATACAACCCTAAGGAGCTACTTATCTCTTTCCAGATTTAGTTATTCTCCTGACCTCCATGTAAACCTGGAAAAATCATGAATTACTTAAAAAATCTGACGCAGCATCAGGTGATTTATAGTAACTGTTCGTTTTAGCTATTTTCTCAAAAGAAGACTATTCTATATCCAGGATATGACTAATTTAGAAGACTACAGCTGAGATGCACACCAATACAGTAGCAACCACAGAGTGGAAAAGTATGTGATAAGGAAGAGGGAGAAAAAAGTAGAAAGAATAAGATTCACTTAAATGGGAATGAACATAATTTGCTATGAAAAACTTGATCACTTTTTCTAACTTGATTTTGTTTAATTCTTTCCTTCCTAGTATTCTGTCTAGAAAGCCTGGCATTGTGCATGTCGATTGGCCTCTACCTGAGTGTATGCAGCTTACCATAGCCATGCAGAAGGAAAAAGAAGGTGGACACATTAGAAAATAGATTCGTGATGCTCTATTAGGGTATGAGAAGTCCTCACATTAATGACCTTTATGAGTTAAGACATTAAAGTTTGTCTTTTACTTAAAATATGCTATTCACAAAGTAATCTAATTACATTGTTAATGAGCATCAGTACTACAATTATTAAAATATTTAACAGAAAGCCAAACACTGAGAGAATAGACACAGGATAGTAAAATTGTGATGCTGTTTTTGGGTTGGGATGAGGGCACCAAAATCCAGGGGAACATACACTGTCAGGTGAAGTCAACCCAGGTGGGTTTTTCTTTTTCTCTTCCTTCCTTCCATCTCTCCTTCCTTCCATCTTTCATTCATCAACATATATTTAACAAGCAGCCCTGTTAGGTAAAGGAGATATAAATATGAAAAATACAAGCTTTGCCTAGAGGAGCTCACACTCTAGAGAAGAATTAAGGATGTAATTATCAATTTTTAGTACCCTCTGTATTCCATGTGCTTTTTTTAGTTTTTGAGGAAGGTCAAAAACTCTAACCGCATTTGTTTTGTTTTGTTTTCTTCTTCTTTTTCCTTTTTAACATGGGAAACAATCTACCTATATGCTGCCTGGAAAGTCCATTCTATGAGAGTGGCCCAGGAACAGGATGAACTTGCCCACCTGCTCTGATCATATTTCTATTAACTAGGCTGGACCAGTTTATTGATCATAATACAATTTCCACAAACATTTGATACCAGATTCAGTAATCATCACAAAATTCTTCTCAAAGATGGAATATGCATATACATATTTATAAATATAGCTGGAATAATATAACACATTTTTCTATTCATTAGTTTCAATGCATAACTCAAATACCACAAGTACAGACCTCTCTCAGGAGTCTGAAATAAATGGTACTTTACATTGGGAGGGAAATAACCATCCTAACACAGATTAAGTTTGAGTTATTTTTTCAGCTCATAATTATAAATGCATATGACTAAAGAAGCTGAAGATATTAATCATTTTTTATACATTTTTAATATAGTTTAGTGTATGTGCATGTCATTCATAATTGCTGCGTTGGTGAGACTTCATTTAATTCTCCCAGCCATCTTATGAAATAAGGATCCTTATTTTCAGATAAGGAGACCAGGGTTTAATGAGGCCACATACCTTCCCCAGGATATCATGGTTAGTAAGTGATGGAAATGGGATTTTAACTCGATTCTGACAACTACGACTTTCACTTAGCCATTTATCTCCCATTAGAAACTGCATTAGAAAATTAGAGGATAATACGGGTTGACTAGGAAAATAAACAGAATGCCATGGAAGTAATAAGAAAAGGCTAGAAAAGGGTAATTCATTATAGCAATCCCTCATGTGATCTCTGCTTGTAGCTCTCAGCATATGCCCACAGTGAAATGTTGACAGCAAGTCTTTACAGCTGTTTGCACTGGAGGTCTGACCACCTATCTTTAGGCTATGTCACTTAGCAACAATCTCCCTTTCTTTGGCTATTACCAGGCAGTTTCTGGAGTCCTGGTCACAGAAAGACTCACTGAACAGACTTCAAAGAACTTTTTTTTTTTTTGTCACCTCAAATATACTCTACGACATTCACATGCCATGTTTTGTGTGAGGGAAAGGTAAAGCCGGCTTCAGTTAGTGGAGGCCACTAGTGTGCACAGAAGCAGAACAATAATACAAAAAGAATCTATTGAGAAAATGTGACTGCGACTATACTAAGCCAATTAGGCAATTGGTAGGGGAGAAAATAATGGTGCTCCTTGTGGGCCCTACAGGGATCCTGGGGGCTGGGTTCTGGAGTTATTTCTGGGAATGCATAAATACAGTCTTGCATTTATGGACAACTGACTTTTCATGAGGGTGCCAAGACAATTCTGTGGGGAAAAGAGTAGTCTTTCAACAAATGGTGCTGGAGAATATCCATATGAAAAAAAAATATGAAGTTGGACTTCTTTCTTATACCACACACAAGAATTAATTCAAAATGGATCAAAGACCTAAATATAAGAGCTAAAACCATAAAAATCTTAGAAAAACCTTAGAAGTAAGTCTTCATGACCTCAAGTTAAGGAAAAGCTTCTCAGAGATGGCAACAAAAGTACAAGCAATGACAGAAATAAAAGATAAGATGGATTTGATCAAAATTAAAAACACTTATGTTGTAAACAATAGTATCAAAAAATGAAAATACACCCAATAAAATGGTGGAAAACATTTGAAAATTAGATACTGATAAAGCCCTGTATCCAGAATACATAAAAAACACTTTGACTCAATAAGTCGAAGTCAAATGACCTGATGTAAACATTGGCCAAGTCAAATAACCCAATTTAAAAACCAGCAAAGGGAATGTTAAAAATTTTCTGGTGAAGATATACACACACAATAAGCATATGAAAAGACACTTAATCATTAACTATTGGAAAATTCAAGTCAAAACCATAGTAAGACAGCATTTCATACTCACTAGGATGGTTGCAATTTTTAAAAAAAGGAAATTAACAAGTATTGAGAATGAGGAGAAATTGGAACTCTCATATATGTTGATGGGACTACAGAGTGGTAATATTTTGGGAAAATATTTGCTCACTCCTCAAAATATTACATATAAGGTTTCTATATGACTCAGCAATTCCACTCCTAGGTATATACCAAGAAATGAAAATATATGTCCTCAAAAACAGTGCATGTGGTTATTTATAATGCCATTATCCAGAAAAGCTAAAAAGTAAAAAGCACTCAAATTTCTATCAACTGATGAAAAAGCAAAATGTGATATGCCTATACAATGGGATATTATTTGTCTGTAAAAAGGAATGAAGTACTGAAATATCCATAACATGGATAAATCTTGAAAATACTATGCTGACTGAAAGAAGCCAGTCATCAAAGACCATGCATAATATGATTCCGTTCATATGAAATATTCAAATTAGGCAATTAAATAGAGACAGGAAGAATACTAGTGATTGCCAGGAGAAAACTAAGGTATACAGACATAATAAGACACAAAGCTAAGGGTGGGCAAAGGAGTCAAAGCAAAAAGGCATCTTCTAGGAGAGGATAGCAAGGTATATTCCGACAAATGATCAGAAGTCGCCCTGGCTTAGGGGGAGAAGTGGTGGCTAGAGAGTTGCAGACAGAAGAAACTACAAGTACAAAGCCAGAGCTAGCGTGGAATGTCTAGGGAAGGTGAGATGTGTATATGTGTGGTATGGAGACCTGGCCTGTGGGATGGTAAGACATGAAATTGGAGGGATAACAAGGAACTAGATTATGAAAGGCTAACACCGTGCTAAAAAATTACAACTTTAGTCAGACAGCACTGCTGAGCTATTAAGGAACTTAAAGTTGAGGAACTTAAAGTTTAAGAAGTTAAAAAATAAAGCTACCCTAAAACCCAGCAATTGCACTACTGGGTATTTACCCCAAAGATAAGATATAGTGAAAAGAAGCTGCACCTGCACCCCAATGTTCAATAGCAACAATGTCCACAATAGCTAAACTGTGGAAAGAGTCGAGATAGCCTTCAATAGATGAATGGATAAAGAAGATATTGTTCATATATATGGTGAAATATTACTTAGCTATCAGAGAGGATGAATACCTATCATTTTCTTCATTCAATGTGGATGGAAGTGGAGAGTATTCTGATAAGTGAAACAAGTCAATCAGATAAAGACAATTATCATATGGTTTCACTCACATGTGGAGCATAAGAAATAGTGTAGAGGATCGCGAGGGATGGAAGGGAAAACTGAATGGGAAGAAATCAGAGAGGGACATAAACCATGAGAGACTCTTGACTCTGAAATAAATTGAGGGTTACAGAAGGGGAAGTGGGTGGGAGGATGGGGTAACTGGGTGATGTGCATTAAGGAGGGCATGTGATGTGATGAGCACTGGGTATAAAAAAAAAACACAACTGATGAATCTTGAACACTACGTCTGAAACTAATGATGTTGGTGAATTGAATTTAAATTAAATAAAAAATAAATAAAGATCCTGCTTCCATATCTGGAGTTCATTGTTCCCAAATTAAGGATATAGAGGTTGTTATCATCCATCACACAAAGTATCCAAGTTACATGTGTCATCTGAGATAAACTCACTCTCACCAAGAGACCAATCAGATCAATTTTCTGAGTCCACTCCATGGCATGTACATAAACGACAAATGGAAATTAATGAGCAAACTTTTCTGACTCTCAACTATTTAATCAAATACTCCAGTTCTACTGAGTTTTGTGATTAAGAACTTTTTTTTATATTCTGATTTTGAAAGTATAGAGTGTTATTCTGAAAGTGCTCATTCTGAAGCTAGTCAGACACCAGTTATAAGCCGTACTGACCGTGGGATTGAGCCTAATGAGTCTATCCTCAAAGATACAAAAGGAGAAAAGGATGATGTGCCAAGGGACCTCAAAATCAGATAGATGATTTGATTCCCATTAACTGATTATTTGTGGTGTTTCAAAAATATCTGTTATACCCAAAAAGGGACCAAGTTCTACCGGCGATTAACCTATGGTCATTTTAGTGGAACAAGTGGAGAAAATTGTTATACCAAATCAATTAATGCATCATGTTCCTCTAATTTATACTTTATCTAATCAATCATTAATTTGTGTGACTAAATAAATGCCCTGATCCTCACTTTATGGTTAGGTACAATAAGTTAAATAATTGCAGAGAGCTGACAGTAGGACAAAGACTAAAGTCTTGAGAATGCAAGTGTCTCATAAGTAGGCTAGTCCTTCATTAAGAGCCAGGAATCTCTAAGGATTGTCCAGTTATCTAATTCCTGAGATCCTCTCTTTGATCTATCTTGTCATGAGGATTCATAGGGAGCCCCTCCTGAGCTCAAAATAGTTATAGAATACAAATCTACATTTGAGGAGACACATACAATGGAATATTGTTCAGCCATGAGAAAGATGAAGTCTTACCATTTGCAACAACATGGATGTATCTTGAGGGTATTGCACTAAGTGAAATAAATCAGACAGAGAAAGACAAATACTGTATGATTTCACTTACATATGGAATGTAAAAGAGCTAAAATCACAGAAACGGAGAGTAGAATGGGGGTTCCCAGAGGCTGGAGAGGGAAGAAATAAGGAGATATAGGTCAAAGGGTACAAACTTCTAGTTATAAGATGAATGAGCTCTGAGTATCTAATGTGCAATATGGTGATTATAGTTAATAATACTGTATTATATACTTGAAAGTTACTAAAAGAGTAAAACTTGAATGTTCTGACTACAAAAAAAGAAATGCTGATTATGTGATATGGTGGAGGTGTTAACTAACATTAAGGTGATACTTATTTTATTATATGAAAGTGTATCAAGTTAACACTTTGTACTTTATAAACTTATACAATGTTATATGCCAATTATATCTCAATAAAGCTGGAGAAAATAAATATTTTAAACTGCAAATAAATCAAAAGAGAAAAAGAGAGAAGGAAAGAAAGAAAGGGCGCCTGGGTAGCTCAGTGGGTTAAAGCCTCTGCCTTCAGCTTATGTCATGATCTCGGGGTCCTGGGATTGAGCCTCGCCTCTGGCTCTCTGCTTAGCAAGGAGCCTGCTTCCCTTCCTCTCTCTCTCTGCCTGCCTCTCTGCCTACTTGTGATCTGTCTGTCAAATATAAAAATAAAAATAAAAATAAAAAATATAAAATAGTCATAAATAAATAAAATAAAAATAAAAAAATAAATGTTAGCTCTTATAATATTTTCAAAAATCATTAACAGTGTATTAGTAAAATTTCATGTATTCATAACCAAATTGGAATCAAGTTACTAAAACTTGAAGCTTTTTTTTTAAAGATTTTATTTATTTATTTGACAGAGAGAGATCACAAGTAGGCAGAGAGGCAGGCAGAGAAAGAGAGGGGGAAGCAGGCTCCCTGCTGAGCAGAGAACCCGATGTGGGACTCGATCCCAGGACCCCGAGATCATGACCCGAGCTGAAGGCAGAGGCTTAACCCTCTGAGCCACCCAGGCGTCCCAAACTTAAAGCTTTTAATGAACCATCTTTCATGTAATCCTGGGTTAAAAAAAAGTTTTGTCTAGAATTTGTGCTTTGAGGGTAAGAGCACATATTAACAAAGCAGTCAGACTGTGCACTTAGAAGACAAAGACGAAGCTCTTTCTGATCATCAAGTCTTCTAAAAAGGAGATATAATATGATTTTAGGACAGAAGAATTATCTAGACAAATCTGCCTTCCCCCTCTCCCCAGATCAATTCTTGTTTTCTTCTAATTACTTTGTTATGAGTTTCTATCATTAGAACACCTTCCCTGTGAAGGGAATGCATGAATATTCCCAGGAGTTCAGCCTATGAGCTCTTAGTAGCCTGAAAAAGGACCATTTTTTAAAGATTTTATTTATTTATTTGAGAGACCATGAGTCAGGGGGATGGGGTGAGGGTGGGCAGAAGAAGAGGGAGTAGCAAAGTCCCTGATGAGCAGGGAGCCTACCTGGACTTGATCCTGGGATTCTGGGATCATGACCTGAGCCAAAGGCAGACTCTTAACCAATTGAGCCACCCAGCCACCCCAAAAGGAGCCATTTCTGTTTGAGTCTAGCAGAATTGATGGTGCTCGTTAGTGCATGTGGCTAATTCTGTGACTTGAACAACTGAGAACAGCAACAGTCACAGAAGATGAATGATATTTACTTGCAATTACAAAATTCATTCTTAAAAAAATAAAGAATCCAAACATGTCAATCAAATAACCCCCAAATTCAAAGCATAGTCCCTGAGCAGTAGCAGAATTTTTGGGTGGGATCTAGCTCCATCTTGTAACGATTCAGTACCTTTTGTGCCATTGTTGGTCACCTGACATCTGCACTGCTGCTTCTGAGTCTAAGCTGAAGGGCTTTGAGCAGAAACACCTGGGGACATAAATCCTGGCTCTGCCACCAGTAGTGATAAGATCTTAAGCATGACACATAGATTCTTTGAGGTTGTTTCCTCACATGTGAAAGGAGTAGTGTGTGATAGGCACTTCTTGAGGATTATCTGAATATGGCATTTTTGTGATGTTATAATTTCCAGTGACAGTGAACTCACTACCATTTTTATTAGGACAGCTCAGTGTTGCAGGCAACATTTGTTACGTTGAATAAAAAAAAAAAAAGTTTTCTCAACTATTTCTTATTCCTTAATTTATTTCTTGGAGTTACTCAAAACTAAATGAAACATTCCTCAAATATTTGGATGGCACATATGCATTCCTTTTGCCCTTCTCCTTTTTAGGCTGAACAAACCCAGCGAGCTCAGTCATGTGCTATGTGACATGATTCACAGATTCCAGGCATCTGCCTTTTTGGGCATATCTTAGTTTGCCAATACCCTTCCTCAAGTGTACTCCTGAGGACCGAATACAATGCAAAAGATAAAATAAAATGAAAATGAGCAATCTCAATTACAGTACATTTGTTCCTTAGTCTATCCTCAGGTGGTTGGAACAGTGACTACCTAAGTGCTCAATGCGGGCTAATGGTAAATTGTTACTAATTTTCTCAGTTAGTGCCTGAACTTTAAAAACTAACTCTTTTTGTTTCCCAGGATGGCTGGTATCCTGAATCCGAGCCATGTTCTTTATTGAGAACAGTGCTATTTTTCAAGAAATTGTTCTCAAGCTGTGTTTGACCACTCTCAGAAATGTTTAAAAACTCATGAAGGCTCCTGCAAAATTGATTGTTTATACATGTTCAGTGTAAGCTAATCAATGAGTATTCATAATAATATAAATATCATAGAACAAGAGATGTCATTAAAACAATCATTTATGTAATAATGTAACTGGCTGAGCTGATGGCATGCATGTTTTTAAGGCTTTGGGTACAAGAATGAGAAGAAAATAGAGGTACCATGTAAAGAAGCAATTAGTAACTACTGTGGAGACCAAAGACTTAAAGGAAATTTCTCCTACTTCACATTTCCCTAGGTGGTACAATCTTAGATATCCTTCAAATCCCTGACAATGTTTATCTAGTACAATACATAGACTGCATGGAACTGATGCACAGACTAATTCATTGGTATGCCAAGGTAAATGCTCAATCAATATTTGCTGAATTGAATTGCAATAAGCAGCTACATTTAAAAATCATCTTTAGAGTGAGTCCATGTAAAACATGGAAATATGGAAGGAGGACTAGTTGGAAACATGAGCTTGAGTGTGTGCGTATTGGCTTTGTAAAATTATCTGACTACTGTGCATATTTATTATTCTATTTCTCTAAGCCTTACATTCTTTTTCTATAAAGTAAAGCTAATAAACCCTCCTTAATTAAGTTGTTGTTGAGGTTAAGTGAGTAAAATACTTTAGCACAACACTTATCCAAATCTTTGGCAAAAGAAAATGTTCAACAAATTGTAGCTAATATTGTGTGTAATAAATTTGCAAATAACCAGTCTGTCTGGCCATTTGTATCTTGTCTTAGAACTCTAAAGAAACTCTTATTGTATTTATCAAAAGACTAGTAGATTTGCACTAGAAATTTCCTGTGCTTACCTTAAGAAAATAATAAAAACAATAATACAAGTAGTACTAGTAGTAAATACTAGTAGTGAGTACTTATATAACATTTATCATGTGCTAGACACTATTCCAAAAATCTCACATCTGCTAATCTTGTTAACATAGGGGGAGGAAATTCATTAGTTATAATACTTGGCTATTTCAATAAATGCATAATCCAGCAAGAAACCAGTAAGTAATATTTTATTTTGAGATTTCATTTATATGCCTATACATCTTAATTTTTGTCTTTTTAGAAAGGTAGTAGTTATGTATTTAGTAAATATACTCAACAACTATTTCATAAATTAGTGTAGGTGTGCATCTTAACTTTGTTTCTTTAATAATAATCTGACTCTGATGATACTGGAAAGCTGATAGTTCACTGTGTGATCTTCCTTGTATATAAAAGATATTTAGCATTCTAAAATAGAACTAAATTCAAATTTCTTGAGAAAACTAAAGTATCCACTTATGTGATACCAAAAATGGGGAAAGGAAATTAGATTCTTTAGGGACTGCCAGAGCCATGGAAGACAAGTTTGAGGCTATATGAAGTGGATTTTATCTTATTTCCAGCGGGCATATTAGACTTTTAAAAGCAGTTGTCATGCTGAGCTTCAAGGATCAATCTGCTCTAAAATGGCAAAAAGAAAAAAAAAAATCTCACCAGTGGACAAGGCAGTCATTTCATTTCCCATAAGAAAAACAGAGACTGTGTACTTGGAGATTATTCCCTATCTTGATATAACTCACTCTATATCTGCCCTCTACTTCTCAGTTATCATCCTAATCAAGGTTATGGGGTATTAATTTATTGGGGTCAATTCTTTGGCCCTGCATTGAAAAATGTTAGAACTTTTAAGTGTTTAGGAAATGTTCCTATCTAAAAAAATTTCCTATCTAAATTTATTCAAGAAATGTTCTGGTCTGACAAAGCATCCTATTACCAACTACTCATCTGCCTCCAACCTGGCAAATGAATTAGACAAGACAGATGGATCTGTCCAGTGTATCTAATAGTCCATATTTATGAGTTCCAGGCTTAAAAAACTGACAAATTCCTGAGGTAGCTTGTTCTAGTTCTTAATCACATTTATAGTTAACATCTTAACTTTCATGATGTCTTGACAAACTGGTTTCAAGATCATTTCTTCTTATTTAGAGTGTCTTGAACTCTAATATCCATAGCTGAGTATAGATGACATTCTCCTGACCACTGTCCAGCATGCCTTCACTATGGCAGCCTATCCTCTGAGATGGATGTAAGAGGAGGGTATGATGGGAATCTGGTGCACACTGTCTCATTGCAGCCTCCAATCTCTGCCCATAATATAGACTAAGGATTGAGGCAAGGGGCTTGGGGAATCCCAACAATGTTGATGTTATCCTCTGCACATCACACTGTGATGGTTGTGGGAAATAAAGTAATTTCAGACATAGTAAAGGTAAAAGATCTTGGAGTTGGTGATTAACTTTGATGGGGCAAAGAGAGAGGAAGAATTGAGGAGGACTCCCATGTTTCCATGATCTGCCTAGAGGTGTTGTTGACAAAACTGGAGAACATAGAAGGAACAGGGTTGGGAGGAAAATGCTTCCAGTGTGTTTATGATAAGGCTGGTATAGTATATGAAGTAATTAGATATATGAGTCCATGTTCAGAGTCAGCAACAAAGAAACAGCAACAACAACAACAACAAAACCAACAAACAACTATATAAAATTAGGAGTTGTCCACAGAAAGGTGGTAGTTGAAGCCATGACACTTCGTGAGTGGATACGTGGATGGAATTCCAAGAGATCACCAACATTTATAGGGATTAGGTGGTTGATTATGTGTCTGGTTCAAAGGTAGCCAGACTTTGACTTCCCTCAATATAAGGACTTGTGATAAACAGAATAATGCCCCCCCCAAATATATCCACATTCTAATCTCCAGGAAGGTATGATAGTTTACATGACAAAGGGGAACTAAAGTTGCAGAAGGAATTAAGGTTGCTAATCCACTGACTTTAAAATTGAGAAATCATTCTAATCTGGATTAAGAATCACAAGCATTCTTAAAAGTAAAGGAGGAAGGTAGAAAAGCCAGGGTCAGAGAGGAGTGATGTGAGAAAGTCTTGACCTGCAGTTTCTGCCTTTGAAGGTGGAGGAAGCGAGCCAGGAGACAAGAAATGCAGGTTATATTTAGTAGCTGGAAGATTTTGGCCAAGAAAAAACCTCATCTCTCAGAGCTTCCAGAAGGAATGCAGTCCTGTTGACACCTCAAGACTTCTAAGTTAATAAATCTCTGTTGTTTTGAGACACTAAGTTTGTGGTAATTTGTTACAACAGTAATAGAAAATGAATGTTGGACTCTATCTTGACTTCTCTTTAAATACTCAGCATTAGTAGCATGTTTGTGACATGAAAGCTTAAAATGGATTTATTTATTATTGAATATGGAAAAGGAGATGCTAAAGATATATTTAATTTGTTTTTTAACTTGAAGCCATGCAAGTCAAAAAACACAGGATCACTCATTTTCTTAATGCCATGTTTAGATTTTGTTTTTGATCAAATGTTCAAAGTCTTGAAAAAAAATCAAACAAAGGTGGTGATAGACCAAAGGTCTAGAGAATAAAAGCACATTTTAATCTACAAATTGTGAGTTATATGGAATCTCTTAGCTTTTAATCCAATACCAATTATTGGCATATTGCTTGTTTCATGTTATTTATATCTTATGACAGTCTTTCTTCCCAGTTAGATTTTAAGTTTTATAGAGCAGAACTCCTGTCTTATACCAGTTTATGTTCATGATGCATTAAAAAATGACCACTGAAAATTTTTAAAGAGAATCTATATGAGTCAGAGAAGTTTCTCTTGCCTTTGGAATAAGAGCAGTGAGCTGGCTCGCATTAGCCTGTGAGAGCCAATTATTTAATTCTTAAGAGTTTTGCAAGGCAGTTGATGTCAGGTTGGTAGCTTAAATTGGCCACAGTGGGATTCTTTACACCATAAAAATTGGCAGACACTACCCAGTTGCTAATCATTTACCTACCTTCACACTACTGGTTTGGAGACTCTATAAGGGTATAACAAACTAAAGTCAAGTCAGTTCTACTTTATGTGGAACATAGTTGGAACAAATATCTGCTTATAATATTGAAACAAATTAAGATCTCTTGCTTCAATGAGAATTTATTCCAAATATTACCACTTATTGTTCTATTTTAAAAGAATGCATCCTTAATGAAATAATTCTTCCAAAGTAACTGGTCTTCTCCATTAAGACCATTTCATTTGGAGTAGTAACAGGACTCATAAATTAAACCACAATAACAGTTTGGTTATAAGAAGGGTCAGAGATGTTCCAATTAGCAGTTTGTTTTTGCTAATTGATTTTCAGTTGTGCATCACCAATGAGAGTCATTTTCTTTAACAGCTATTTGTTGTCCTTGTTTATCATGCTCTCACCTAATTCTTACATTAACTCCTTGTCAGAGAGAAGTGCCAAGTTCCCCATTTCATTTCTTTTGTTAATGAATATAAAACAGGCCCTAAAACCCAGCTTAAAAAGCATTAAGCCTGGGTATTTGGGGACTTTAATGGTAAGTCCTATCATTAATATATCATGTGACCCTGATTGAATTAATAGATCTGCAATATAACATCGCCTTCTCCAAAACTAAGAATTAGATAAATTATTTCTTAAACAATTTCTCTAGCTCAAACTATGATCCTCATTGCATGAAAGAAAAATGAAATGAAATGAAATTAAAATAGAACTGCATATAGATAACATATACTAAAGTAAATAAAGTAAATAAAAGAAAATATTAACACAAGTTGAAATATGACAAAAGTAATGATACTGTATTGTGGAAAGAATGCAGGCTTTGAAACTAGACAGAACTAAGTTTAAATCCCAATAATAGCCATTACTTAGGAGTGTTTCAGCTTTGGCAAGTTATATGTTTCCTCAAAAGTTTCTGGAAAGGATAAAGATACCACATATAAAGCACCTGGCACAGAGTAGTCAAGAAGTAAATGGGAGTTTCTATTATTATGATTCTGGGCAAGACATATATAAGACTGGAAATAGAAATGGATTCACAATTTCCATTAGTATGGTGTGATATGGATTAATTAATATTTTTAGGTCTCTTTTCTCAACAGTAGAATGATTGTGATGGAAAGGGAAGGTGATATGTTAGATAGTTTCTAAGGCCTTGTTCATCCTAAATATGATATTTGGACTTATATATAACTTAATATAGACATTTGATAAATGATAACAGCCCAAACATCAAAGAACAAGTGGCTGATGATGGAAATTATTATTACATATTATTTCATGTAACCCATACAATGAACATATTCTCACTCTTCACTCAGCATCTGTTGGACACAGAGGTTCTTGCTTGTCATCATTCCTGGGACACTTATTTGGTGGTTGGGTTGTGTTTGCTGTCTGAAGCCTGGAATATTGGAGTTGTCTTTGAAACTAGCCACATACATTTTCAAAACTTTTCCTTTGGACTGTGCCTTCTTGCCAAGATAGAGGATTGAGGTCTATATTGACCATCTTTGCCTTAAAAAAAAAAAAAAGGAAAACAAGACAAGGAATGTGAAACAACAGTTTTCAAGATACTGGACACCATGTACTGAAAGGCAGCAATCCCTGAAATAGGAAGTGAGTGAAATGAACTTAACCATGCCCAGCTGATTAACCTTGGGTAGTTGTCAGGATGTGATGGGGGAAGAGGGAAGTTGGGTGGAGCCTGATGGATTCCCTGACTTCAGAAGATGGAGCTGAAAGCAAGAAAAGGGCAACAAGAGTTGACTGGACAGAATATGGAAGAGGAGGGAGGTATAAAGAGAGAGAACCCCAGAGGTCTGCAGAGTCCCCTCAATTAGGCAACAGAGCACTGATCAACACTCATGAATGAGGAAAAAGCAACTGAAAAGGTTGCAAGGAATAGTAGGCAGCATCTCACAGGATTAGGAATTGTACCTATTCCAGAAATTAGGTTGGAAAGCCTCATAGTTCACAGCATATTGGGTAGAGTGCTTACAGAATCCCAACCCTGAAATCTGGAATAATTATTCAATTACTAAATATTATTCTGGTTCTATCTAAAATACTTTTAGACAATAACTACTGCCCTTCAGCTAAACTCAGTGAGAAAACTGTGGCACCACTCACAGCGACCCCTAGCCCCCAACAGAGGCTAAGTGAAAAGCTCAGACTTCCACCCTGCCAGAGTACTGTCAGAGAGATACAAGATGGGAAGACAAACCAAATAGAAATTTTATTATTTTATTACAACTAAAGTAAAAAACTTGGTGGATGAGTTTGAGGGCAAAAGGGAGAGGGAAGAGGGAAAAAATCAATAAACTGGAGACAATAATACAAACAGGCATATCTGAACAACAAGAAGAAAATAGATTTCAAAAAAATTGAACTGAGCCTCCATGACACGTGGGACTATGACAAAAATCTTCATATGCCTGTCATGAGAGTTCTAGAATGAGAAGAGAAAGAGGGACTAAAAATGTATTTGAAAAGACAATGGCTGAAATTTTCCCAAATTTGGCAAAAACATAAATGTATAGACTGAGAAAAATTAGTGAACTCCCAAATATGCAAATCTCCCAAAGTACATGCCAAGAAATGTCATGTGAAAGTGCTGAAAAACTAAAGAAACAAAACAAAACAAAAACAGCTGCAGAGACAAGACTATTATATAAGGAAAATCAAACTGAACATTAAAAAACATGGAGCCCAGAAGGAAGTAGCACAATATTTTGAAAGTGCTGGAAGAGGAGAACTGTCAACCCAGAATTCTATATCCAGCAAAATTGTCCTTCAAAAATTAGGGGGAACTCAGGGCATTCTCAGACCAAAGAAATTTGTTGCTAGTAGAGCCACATGAAAAGAATGGTTGGAAGAACTTCTCTAAACAGAAACAAAATGATAAAAGACAGAACCTTGAAATACCAAGAAGAAAGAAATTGGAAAAAGCAAAAACACAGATAAATGCAATAGGCTTTTCTTCTCTGAGTTTTCTAAATTAGTTAATGACAGCTGAAGCAAAAACTATAATACTATTTAACATAGCTCTCAATATATTTAAGTAATTGCAATGATTAGAAGTGGGGAAAGGGACATAAATGTAAATAAGATTTCTATTTTTCATTCAAGTGGGTATAATGTCAACATTAGTAGGCCAATAAGTTATGGATATATAAAGTAGTACCTAGAGAAACCAGTATAACCAGTATTAAAAGCCCATTATACAAAAAGATACATTCAAAACACAATAGATAAAATGTAATAACAACAAAAATGTCACTCATGTAACTCTCAGTAAAACAGAGATATAAAACAGAAAAAGGATAAACAGAAAATGAACAAAAAAGGGGAAGACTTCACCCTTAACTTTTCAATAATTGCATGAAATGTAAATGTTCTAAATGTACCAATTAAAAAAGATATCAGCAGGGGGCTCCTGGGTGGCTCAGTGGGTTAAACCTCTGCCATCAGCTCAGGTCCTGGTCTCAGGGTCCTGGGATCGAGCCCCACATCAGGCTCTCTGTTCAGCAGGGAGCCTGCTTCCCCCCTCTCTCTGACCGCCTCTCTGTCTGCTTGTGATCTCTCTCTCTGTCAAATAAATAAAATCTTAAAAAAGAGAGAGAGAGAGAGAGATCAGCAGAATGGATAAAAGAGCATCACCCAATGAGATGCTGCTGCAGAAGAGTCACTTCAAAAGCAATGTAGGTAAGTAGAAAGTAAAAGGATAGAGAGAGGTATAACATGCAAACATTAATTTAAAACAAAAGAGGTATATTAATATCATAGGATTTCAGAGCAAAAAGATATCCACAGACAAAGAGGGACATTCTATAATGACAAAAGTATCAACCCACAAAAAAAACAATGCAATCCTAAAAATATATGCATCCAAACAAAAGAACTACAAGGCATATGAAGCACAAACTGAAAAAAAGGAAAAGGAGAAGTAAACAAAATCACAATTACGGACACTCTAACAGCCCTCTCTCAACAATTAAAAGAACAATCAGACATAAAATCAACAAGAATACAGAACTCAATAACCGCCAACCAAAAGAATCTAATGAACATTTATCGACTATTCCATCCAACAGGAGACTACATATTCTTCTTAAGCACCCACAGAATGTAAACCAAGATAGCAATTAAAAGCTGTCAACCTAGGACTCTATACCAAGCAGAATTCTCTTTAAAAAGCAAGAGGGCAAAATTGAGTTGTTGG